>CAOKZL010003523.1:0-231790 GCA_948472985.1 Iguana delicatissima | reverse complement strand
CGGGTGCTATCTCCAGGTAGGCCTAGGCTGCAGTAACAATCCCCCCCCCCCCAAAAATGGACGATGTTGGGACAATATCGGACATTTTCCAATCACACTTTTCAAAACAAGCTTAGCATTGAATAAGGTCGACAAGCACAGAGGTCATATCACTCTTTGAGTCAGGGGTTTTTTGCTAGGAGCACAAGGGATTCCTGAAACTTATAAAAACATTCCTATTGCTAGTAAAGCCTAGACCTAAACACATTCACATAAACATGCACAATGCAATAAACAGTGAGCAATGAGCAATGAGCAATGAACAATGAGCAATGAACAACAAACGGCAACCAATGAAAAGAACCCTCCCACCAATGGAAAAAAGGTAGCGGGAGCAATGAAAAATAAAAATGAGCAACGAAAAGCGGTAAATCCAATGTAGGGTCTGGCAATGAAGGCAATCCAAGGAGCAATTAGTCCAATGTTGATGATGGAATGAGTGTCTGAGTTGGGAGCGAGGTGCAAGCAAAGTCTGCACACACACACCCCGGAAACAGGAAAGTCTTATAACTGGAACCAATGAGCAAAACAAGAGTCCATCCAGGTAGCGGAGCAGGAGGCAGCAGCAAAAATGTTCAAGTTCGTAGACAAGTTAGCTAGGGACTGTGATTCTTTGCAGGAGCCGGCTTGCAAAGCGTCGGCAAGAGGATAGTTGAAATGGCAAAAAGTCCCGAGACCGGGATGCTGACAAGATAGTCCGTAAAGTCGGTTGGGGACGGCTGGATTGCTTCGCGTGGGGTCCCCAACTGTGGCAGCAGGATCAGGTTGTCATCTCGGGCCTGGCTTTCGGCTGGAACAGTGATGTCTCGGCATTTACCACCCCCACGGTACCCAGGGGTGATGGACAAGTCCGGAGGTGGTCCCGGCTCTTGAAGTTTGAAGCCTCTTAGCTTGTAGGAAAAACTGACACAGTTATTAGCCAATGCAATTAAAGAATGCAAATGAATGGCAAGGAGCCTACTGGGAAGTGGATGTGCAGTGGAAAGCCAATTATCCTGGGATGATGGGAGCCTCAGTTGGTGTTAACAGGATGCTAGGCAAAGTGGCTATCATGGAGGGTGCAAGGGCTGACTGCCTGAGACCTAGTCCACCCTAAGGCGAAGTCGGTCTGACCAGACCTCAGAGAGCAAGACCCTTCGGTCATGTACTGTCTGTGGTGGATCGAGCCTGCAAAGCTCAGGGGTCAGATGGACCACATCAACAGGGCACTTTTTGTTAACCATTTACACAGAAATTGCCCCTGCTGTAACCCTGTTTGCAATGGCCATAGTAATACTCTGATTGAATTAGATTAGGCTCTGGTCTTCGCCTGATGGCGAGGGCTCCCAAACTGGTTAAAAGACGGATAATGAAACCAATCTGAGACAAGTGCAGACTACGCTTGCTCATTGCCAGAGCGGACGCTGACCCTCTCGGAGATTGGCCAGGACGGTTGGGCTTATGTATGCAAATGTTCTATTTACATATGCATATTGGACACAATGCACTGGGGCCAGGCGTCTTGCCAATTGTGTGGGTCTCTGGTTGGAGAGTAGACCAAAATTTAGGAACTCAAAGCTGAATTGAGTAACAAGCGAGAGAGAGGCTCAGATTGTTCTCACCCTAACAGTCCAAGTTCGCAGATAGAATGAGGAGAGAGGTCTCTCAAGCGGGGGTTATCCTGGAGACTGGGAGTCCAGAGTCAGACCTGGTTCTCTTCCGAGAGGGTCGTTACACCTTCATCTCGCCTTTTCATCCAGGGATTGCACAAGGTAATCTCTCCGAGTGAGACAATACCATGTCTGGCGCAACTTGTGCCCCTTCCTCAGGGCATCAGGGGCTGAGTCTGTAGGCCCAATCTACCTCAGAGGAGGACCTCG
Source organism: Iguana delicatissima (assembly GCA_948472985.1). Lineage (NCBI taxonomy): Eukaryota > Metazoa > Chordata > Lepidosauria > Squamata > Iguanidae > Iguana > Iguana delicatissima. The sequence goes on along the minus strand of CAOKZL010003523.1, from coordinate 229,892 downwards.
GGACAGCCATCCTGTAGGTCTTCCCCCAAAACAATGAGAAAAGAAAGAAATAACCAGCAAGAGAAAACTATCTAAATAGCACTAAACCAAGCAAGCAAAACTATTCTACAGGGCATGACTCATACACAATAATGGGGAGCACAGAGGGTTCCCATTTCTGCCTCTGCTCCATGACAATGGCTGTTCAACTATTGTCAAACACCTCGTAGATTGAGACAAGCATCTCAGACCAATTAATGGCTGGCACTTCCTTGTGATTCAAGGATGTCTGGCAAATCAGCCGGCTCACATTGGATGAGGACTTCTGGCTCGGGGATGACCACCGATGCAGGATGACCGGCTGACCCTTCCATTCTTTTAAACATGGTTGTCAGTGGGCCTCTGAAATTATTCACAAGAGTGGCAGTGCCCACTCCTGGCTTGAGACCCTTTCTTCCAGAATAAAGAGGAGACTGGTCTTGGACCCACGTGCCTCCTGAAATTGTGGCCGGATGGCGATCGAGACAGAGCCAAGGACTGTCATGGCCCCTCTCAAAATCACTAGTGTAAGAATGAATGGAGTGCTTCTAAGCATGAAGACACACTGGCACCAAAGCAGCCATGTGGAGGGGAAGGCAGTAGACAGGTCCGCCTCCGTGTGGTATTTGGGGCTCACAACTATAGTGGAAATCTTCCCGGATGGAATGCAGCAAAGGGGTGTGTGAAGAAACTAGCTCGATTAGCTGAGAGGAGCTTGCCAAATGATGTGGCAGCAAGGCGGGGTAGAACTCTGAGCTGGGCCAGCGATCTAGGAAGGTCTCGGAATCAGGGGTTTTTTATAGGGTGAATTGGGACTGCAGGTTGTGCCTTACTCTGGGATACAATGAGTTTTGGGTGCAAGACAATGTGTCAAAAAGGCTACCACTTTGCATGATTGAGTCAAAGCCGAATTAACAATAGTGTAGCCAGTATGCAAATGTGCAGCACTTACCACTGGACAGCATAACCTTTGTCCAGAGTGGCCGGGGCAGGTAGCCTTCGTTAGTATTGTGCATACTTAATAAGGTGTTTGCCGGACAGGTTGAGCCACGTGCCAGAAGCTATACCTGCCTAGGTGGAGAAAGGAATGTGTCGGCAGTTATCGGCCGTGCCTGTTTGTGTGCTTGTTTGGTGGCCTCACAAACATGTCGAGCGGGTGTTGAGGGGAAAGCCGAATGGTTTGATATCAAAGACGATATTGGCTGCTTTCTCCGGGTAGGCCTAGGCTGCAGTAACAACACCACCAGAGCACCATCCGCCCCAGGACAGAAAGCACCCCGACACTAAAAGTCAGGCAGTCACCATTTTCTGATTTTCACTCCAGTTATTTCAACATCTTGTCTAATTGCAGAGTTCAAAACTTCCATTGCTAAAATAAACAAAAGTGGGGATAAAGGGTATTCCTGTCTTGTCCCTTTCTGAATTAGAAAGGATTTGAGCCATATCTCCATTAATTATTATTCTTGCTAGCTGCTTTGAATATATTGATATAAACCGCACACCGGAACTTTAGGACCAAAATTCATCAATTCAATAACTTTGAAAAGAAAATACCAATTCAAATTATCAAATGCTTTTTTCATGTACAAAAAAATTAATACATTTTGTTTTTCATTATGAGTTTCAAAATATTCAGTTATATCCAATACTATTTAATATTGTCATTCAGGCAGAAATCCACTTCGGTCTTCATTTATGTATTTATCCAGCAATTTCTTAAACCTTTCAGCTAAGACCAAAGCAAAAATCTTGAATCATTGCTTAGCAATGTAATCTTTGTTCAGCAATTCTTCAGTGTAATTAAATCTAGTCCTTCTTTTGGTATTAATGAAACATTAGATTCTTTCCAAGAATTCAGAATTAATCCAGTTTATAAAACATCATCCATTTCAATTTGCAATGTAAGCCTTCCTTTAAGGTTTTATAATAGGGGATTCCCAATGCATCTGATCCTGGAGTCTTCCCTTGTTTCATTTTCTGAATAGATTCTTCAAACTCTGAGGTGGTAATCTTTTGATTAATCTGTTTTTTATTTTAATTATTCTGTTCTGTCAATTTAGGTAATTTTTGTCTCTTTAAATATTCTTCAATTTTTGTAAGTTTATCTCATATCTTTCCATGAATATAATCTTGAAAAATAACCATTAACAATTGTTTGTAAATCTTTATCCTTGGTACATGTCATGTTGTTATCTCTCCGGGCCATGTGATTTATGTGGAATGGTGTGGGAGAATGTGTATGTATGTAGAATGTGTTGGGTATGACAGGGACAAGTGGGAATATAACAGATAGTTCTTAGATACTCAAGATGTTATTAAATGGACAGTATTGTTTAGCTGCTGGGGCTGTGAACAGCATTTAACCATTTTAAAGAACATTTGTTTGTGTTCAAATGATAGCAGTCAGCAGGTGATTTATAAAAATTAGTCTGTAGGTTACTAGGACAGGGATGGAACTAGAATATCAAATGGTACAGAGGAATTCAAAGGATCAAAATAAATGTGATAATAAGGGCTGTTTCAACAAAAGAAACAACCTGCAAGTTGATGGGGCATGAACCTGGAGGAGCTGCCAGTGGCCTTTGGGCATAGAGGATAATGGATTATTATGTTTTACTATATAACCAAAGATCAGATCAAGCCATGATGGCAGTAGGTAAGTAACTTCCATTTGATATTCTGTTTTATCCATTGTTTTGCCTCTTTTTATATTTCTTCCTTCTCTTCAGCCTGCTTTTTACTGTTTTTTTTTTTTTTTTCCCCCTTTGGCCCACTCTCTAGTCTCATCTTAACTCCACACTTGCTCTACTTGATGATTTATTGTTGTTTTAGCAATGGTATTTTAATTGGTGTTGATAGTGAAGGAAGACAGAGGGAGTTAATTCTCTTCTACTACATTGTTGATAATTCTGTGGATCTGATTGTAATTAGGCCTCGGTTATCTTTTCCCAGCTCTAAACATATATTTACAAGACAAACCTGCAGGAAAATGGGAATCTTCTCCCTTTCCATGTTTATTACCACAAGGAAGAAGCAGAAAAATTACTTCCTTCTTTCCTTCTAAGGGTAAACCCCAAATGAAAACCAGGTCATAACCCTTTTGACTGGTTGACAGAATCTCTCTGGAGAAGGCCTGAATTTTTTTTTAAATAATGAAGTTCCTATACCAGCAAAATTTGGCAATAAAAGCTGAATCCAAAGTCTTTGGGAGGACCAACACAGCACTTAAATATTTGTTGTGAGGAATTTTGAATAATCACAAGCAAATAGATCAAAAGCTTAGAGAAAAGGGCACCCCAGTAAAATTTGACTCAGCTGACAAACTTCTTAAAACAAACCATATAAGGCTTTAGAAAAAATGTCTGGATATATTAACAGAGCTTTTTGGAAAACACTATTCTGGGAAAAAATAAAAAAATCTGAAATCAATTAAGAATTTCTTGTCAGAATGCTATGATCTCTTGGTCACTTTGTTAAAATATATAAAAGAAATGAGCAAATAGTCTGTTAGCTATGCAAATTAGTATCTGTGAAAAAGGTGTAAATACAGATCTCTCCAAAACTTGAATTTGAGAAAACATCTAAAAATAGAAAGAAATCAAGTTGTAATAACAAGACACAAAAGAAAAAGAAGAATATCAAAACAAACTTGAAAGTTAAAAATAATAAAAACATGAATTTCCAGAAGCTTTTTAAACTTTTAGAAGCTCCTCCTGAAAAAATGTTCCAAATGTGCCAAAGGTATTATAAAAAAAAGAAGAGTTGTACCATACTACTACTCAAAAAACACAGACCTGAACAATTCAGAGAATCATCTATTTAACACTATACCTAATGATTCAGTACCTTCCCCAAATTTAATGCAGGACTCTAGCATCGTGTGCTCACTGAGAGCCACACACAAGTTCCTAAGAATATTAACCAGAGCATTATGAAATAAACAGCTTCATAGTTGGGGCCTGGTTTTAGAACACTCAAAATTGGTCTTTGTAAATTATCCAAAGCCAAGAGGTTTGCTATCACAGTTTCAACACAAAATACACTTTATGTAGTTAACTGGGCAGGAAATTTCTTCTTCTTCTTTTACTTATTTTTTTATTCAGAAAAATTCATCAGTATTAAAAATAAAGTCAGCTGATTTATACATAGTAACATTGGTTTATAATATGATTCACAATTCTCTTGTATTATTTTTAAGAATCAATTGAAGAAGAGACAGCAAAAGAAAAGAAAAAAACAATAAAAAAGCATAGCTACACCAAACATTTTATAAATATAACTTAACTTCCTTTTGTTTGAACTAACCTCGTCTTGAAAAATGTGAATATACGTAACCTAAACTTCCTTTTATATGTTCTTTATCTTTGTTGTCTCTGTGTGAGTTGAACCTATTCCTCCTTATTTACATATTTTCAAATCTGTTATATTAATAACATGCATACCTATACAATTTAACCCTTATTCTCTGTAGCAAAATTGCTAGATTGTTAAATACCTCTATATCATAGCAAAATTTTATCTACACCATGATTTAGAACGATTCCTCTCTTTTTGGTTTTCCTGATATATATTTAAATATACTTAATTTTTAAAATATATTTAAATATACTTAATATACCTCCATTTTTGTTGGGGGAATTTCATTACTGAATCTCATTCTTTCAATATTTTGTCTGATTTCCTATTAATTTTTGAGAAAAGCAGATCATTTTCCTTCATCTCCAGTACTTTAAGCATCCATTGTTCTAATGTGGGAATTTCTGTTATTTCCAAGATTTTGCCAATACGAGCCTAGTGGCAGTAATTAGATATAGAAAATTCTCCAGTATTTTTTGACGATTATGGGATCAATATTTAATATTTAATAAGTCATATTTAATAAGAAAAAATTCTGGTGAGAATGGGATTTGTGTGCCGAATATTTTGGTTAAGACTATACATAACTGCTTCCAAAATTTAATAATTTTTTTACAACTCCACCACATATGTATGAAGGTTCCCGTTTTGTCTTGGCATTTCCAGCGTTTGTTCTGAGTACATGTATTATACATTTTATCAAGTTTAGAAGGCATTAAGTATCATTTATAAAACATCTTGATATAATTTTCTTTAAGATCCTGAGCTAATGTAAACCTGTGAGATAATTTCCAGATGTTTCCCAGTATTCTAATTCGATTTCATGACCTATTCGCCCACGATATCATGGTATTCTTTACTGTTTCATCTTCTAGTTTATAATTTAGTATAAATTTATATAATTTAGATATAATATGATCTGTTATAGAGCAAATGCTATCTTTTAAAATTCACTGGGAGTCTCTCTCATGTTAAAGCCTTCTAGTTTTAGATCTATCTTAAATCTTTCACTTAGTTGTCTATATGGGAACCATGAAAACCGGAAACCCATTTGGTCCAGTTTCTATCTTCCTTTTAATTGTGGTGTAAGTGAATTATCTGACTCTAGTAAATCTTTATAGGTTAACCATTTGTGTTGAATGTCCGCTCATCTTCCAAAAAATGCTTCTTTTTTTTTAAAAAAATTAAATGTTATATTTTATTAATCAATTAAACAGTAACATACAATATACAACACAAATTACATACCATACAGTACAATACGGACCAACATAAGCATAAATCAAACAATTAAGTTAAATACCCTATTTCACCCACCCACCTCCACCCACCCCACCTAACATTGCTGCTGAAATTGACATGTCTTCTTTATCTGTAACCTCCTTCTAATTCATCAAAATACAACGACTAACTCATACAGATTAAGTTACAACATCTACGAGAATTTTCAACACCATCACCACTTTATCTTATATCTGTAACTTAAGCATAAATAATATATACAACAAATAAGACATCCTGAATTTCATTGGAATTTGTGACCTTCCCGAACATCGAACCTAAACCATCCTAGTCTCCTATAAAAAGGGAAATAATATATGGTTATCAAATAAAAGATATCGCCTGATTTCCCCACCTATCAATCCAAATTGGCAAAAGCATTTTCCATCCCTCTATAACCTATCCTTTCCCCCGACCCTCCAAGAATTCCATAATAATATCCGCCTCTGCAATGTCATATAATTTGATTAGCCAAGTCTCTTAATTTTGGCCACTTTGGCTCCCTCCATAATTGAGCATAGCATATCCTAGCTAAATTATAAAGAGGACTATTTTCTTTTTACATTTATCAATTCTAAATTTTTTACCATGTTTAACAAATATAGTTTTGGAGACAGCGCAAATTTGATTTTTAATTTCTCCTGAATTTTATTATGAACTCCTTTCCAGAACACCCTTGCTACGTCGCATTCCCACCACATATGGAAAAAAGTACCCTTCTGGGTGCATTTCCAACAGGCCTCACTTTCTCTGGTTTTTTGCCTTAGCTAACCAAACAGGAGTTAAATACCATCTATGTAACATTTTGATAATTTTCTCTCAAGCTAGCTGGTTTATGACTTCCCAAGTGATTTCCCAAGGCTTCCCATTCTTCCATGGGAATTTCTTCCCCCAAATTTTTAGCCCATTTTATCATTGTTTGTTTAACGGTTTCAGTCTCAGTTTCCACGGTCAATAAGATATTATAAATAACACTAACTCTATGTTTACCTCCAGATTTTAACACCGCATCATATTCCTGTTCTTATTTCAAAACCCTCTAGATCTTTGTCTTTTTTAAACCTATCCCGCAACTGCATAAACAGCAACCAATGTGATTGCCAACCTTGTTGAAAAAAGATCCTGCTTGGATTTAAATTCAGTATTATCCCCTTGTATCTTTAAAATATCCTTATATGTTAACCAATATCCCGGCTTAGGAATTTCTCTCCAATGAAATGCTTTGTGAGGTGAAACCCACAATGGTATCCTTAAATATAACTTCCTTTTATATTTCGACCAAATTGTAATTAGAGCCTTCCTGAGAAATATTTGAAATTCTCTATCAATAACCGATTTACCATACCATATATAGGCATGCCAGCCAAAATATAGATGTTCCCCCTCTAATGTCAGAATTCTGGAGTTTTCCAGCAACTTACCCATTCCCTCAACCATTCTAACCCATTGGCATAATAATACAATCTCAAGTTAGGTAATCCCAATCCCACCTCTTCTTATACTATCCTCTAAAACTTTAAGTTTGATTCTGGGCCGTTTCCCACTCAATATGAATTTTCTTAAGTCTTGTTCCCATTCCTTGAAAGGTTTATTATTCAAAATTATTGGAAGGTTTTGAAATAAGAAATTTATTTTAAGGGAGTAAAATCATCTTTATTGTTGCTATTCTACCCAATAAAGAGAGTGGTAGATTTTGCCATTTTCTAAGCTCAACTTTTTATTTCTGACCACACTTTTTTATAATTGTTATCAAATAAATCTATACTATTTTTTGTAATATTAATACCTAGGTATCTAACTATCTTTGCAACCATAAATCCTGATTTATTTATTAACTCTTGTTCCCTCCTCAGCCGTTATATTTTTAAGAATCATCTTGGTCTTGGTAGTATTAATTTTATAACCAGAGAGAAAACCAAAGTTTGCTAATTCAATAGTCAATGATTCCATACTCCCGAGAGGATCCTCCAAAATGATGGCCAAGTCATCAGCATATGCACTAAGTTTATTCTTCTTTGTTAATCCTTACTCCTTTAATTTTTGTTTCTCCCCTAATTTTATTGTTTAAAATTTCTAACACAAGAATAAACAGTAGGGGTGCTAAAGGACATCCTTGTCTCACACCTCTAGCAATCCTAACATTCAGTATGATCTCCCCATCAGATTTTGGATGGTTTTGTTCTTATATATATCCTTAATCCATTCAATAAATCTCGATCCTAAATTTACTGATTTGATGACTTGGAACAGAAACTCCCAATTCACCCTATCAAAGGCTTTTTCTGTATCTAAAAAACATATAGCCATCTTTTTATCACTATGTCTATGAAACAATCTACAATGTTTAAAATCATCTTGATATTGTATTTTAGCATTCTCCCTGGTAAAAAAACATTCTGATCTAGATGTATCGTCATTACCATGATCCTTTTTAATCTTTCGGCTAATATGGTTGCAAAGATTTTATAATCTAGATTCAGTAGGGAAATGGGCCAGAGTTCTTAACTTCCATCAAATCCTTCTGCCCTCTTTTTTAATCAGGGAAATATTTGCTTCCCACCACGAGGAGGGGTACATACTTTTCCCCAAACCAATCATAACTTCCCATAGTGGATCAACTAACTGCTCTTGAAATGTCTTATAATATAGTGCACTAGTTGTCTGTTGGGAGCTTTCCCTAATTTTTGCTTTTTAATAGCTTGGACGACCTCTTCTTTTGTCTATAGGATGATTTAGTTCAGTCCTCTGATCTTCTTTTATTTTTGGTAATCTCTTATCACTCAGGTATTGTTCCATCTTTTCCCTTCTTATGCTCACTTATCCCCGTATCCAAATATAGATTCCCGTAGTAATTTTCAAATACGTTTTTTAGCTCATCCTCCTTCCCATGACCCTATTGTTATCTATAACCTGAAAGATCATCCTGTTTCCTCCTTTCATAACCTATATGCCAACCATTTGTTTGTTTTATTAGCTAAGAAGAACTTTTTCTGCTTAGTAAGTTTCAGATTATTTTCTACTTCCTGTGTATTAAGGAGTTCTAACTGTTTACATAACACCTTTAATTTATCTAACAGTTTTATATCACTTGGGTACTTCAGACTCCTTCTAACTGTCTTATGTCTGCCACCAGCAGTTTTTCCTTTTCTTTTTCTTTTCGCCTTAAAATTATCTCTTGTTGAATCATATAACCCCTCATCACAGCTTTAATAACCTCCCAAACCGTGCTTAAAGGAACCCCCTTGTTTAAATTTTCTGTGAAATAATTCTTCAACACCTGCTTACCTTTTTGTACTATAATCTCGTCTCTTAATAATTTATCCTTCAATCTCCATCTATATTCCCTCTTCCGACTTTCCATAATCACACTGAAAGGAGCATGTTCAGAACTCATCATAGGGAGATTTTCCATCTTTTTAATTCAATAATTGTTTTGGAACACCAGGTCATGTCAAGTCTCTACCGTGAACGGTGAACCTCTGAGAAATAGGTATATTCTTTCTTGTCCGCATACAAGCTCCTCCGATATAAACACTTCACTCTAGGGCTAGATTCTCCATCATATTATTCTAAGGCTTTTGGTAGTTTCCCCCCATTTCCATATTTCTTTTTGGTTACAGTTCTATCTATCTCAGGATGAGTAACCCCATTCCAATCTCCCATAATAATAAATGTTCTGAGCATTAATCTCACTTATTTTTTCAAAAATTTTTCCATAGAAATCACTTTTATTTTCCGATGGGGGCATACATACCGACAGCTAAAACTGTCATATTTAATAATTTTACCTCAACCACTATAAAAGTACCCTGGGGATCGTTATTACCTCTGTCGCCTCATATTTAGCATTTACATATAATGCAACTCCTCTTTTCTTTTTATCAATTACTGATATAAATACATTCCCTAATTTTTGATTCTTTAATACAGACATTCCCTTCCTCGTTATATGGGTCTCTGAATACAATAAAAATCTGCTTTTTGCTTCTCCAATACGAAATATTCTTTTCTGTTTTATAATTGAGTTTAAACCCCTGAAAATTCCAGGATATTAATTTAACCTTCATCATCCCAATTCTACCTAACCAATTTACTCACCTTATTCTGCTGCCTCCAATTCTATAGAGATCTCTTCTCCTGTCTCTTTACTCACCTTCCTCTTGTATTTCTTCTTGTTCTGTTTCTTCTTGTTCTATTTCTTCCTGTTCCTGTTTGTCCAATTCTCGATGTAGTTGCTGCCTAACCACTTTTACCCTGTCTTCATCTTTCTCTGGCTACCTCGTGTTCCCCTCCCCTCACCCCTTGATACTCTTTGTCTCTTATCCTCCTTTTCTTCTGATCTCACATCTCTCTCACTTCCTCTTTATTCTCTTTAAGTTTTCTTAGGAATTCCTCAGCTTTATATATCGTATTGATTACTTGTCTTTTTTGGTGATATGTAAATATCAGTCCTTCGAGTTTTCCCCAGCTATGCAGAATTCCTTTGTTCTTCAGTTCTTGTGTCAGGCGCACGTAATCTCTCCGCTTCTTCAGTATCTCTGATCAATATTTTGAGTAGTTCTCAACTCAGTATCTTCTATTATTGATTTGTTGGTATAACTATCAACAGGTCTTTCACTTTCTCATACTAAATAAACAACGATGTCCCTTGGAACCTTCCTCTTTCGTGCAATCATCGAACTAATCCTAAAATCCTATCTATCTCGACATCCATCTGATCAGTTGACCAATCCAGGAATCTTGCCAGTTCTGGGAACAACTCGTTTATACAGGTCTTCTCCTTCCTCCTCCATCAAACCCTCCAAATCTCATACATCTTTCCCTATATTTAATTTCAGCTAATGTGTTCCGTCTCATCACATGTTCAACTGTACCTTCAAGAACCCCTGTTCTTTTTCCAAACAGATCTGCTGTTCCTGTAAATCGTCCACACATTTATTAGTATTTCTCACCTCCCTCATGACATTATCTAATCTTAGCAATACGTAAATCCAACCAAGTAACAGGAAGCAAAAAAAACACGTATTGCTAAGATTAGATAATGTCATGAGGGAGGTGAGAAATACTAATAAATGTGTGGACGATTTACAGGAGAGGACGAATATATTGGAGAAAAGAACAGGGGTTCTTGAAGGTACAGTTGAACATGTGATGAGACGGAACACATTAGCTGAAATTAAATATAGGGAAAGATGTATCAAGATTCGAGGTTTGATGGAGGAGGAAGGAGAAGACCTGTATAAACGAGTTGTTCCAGAACTGGCAAGATTCCTGGATTGGTCAACTGATCAGATGGATGTCGAGATAGATAGGATTTTCAGGATTAGTTCGATGATTGCACGAAAGAGGAAGGTTCCAAGGGACATCGTTGTTTATTTAGTATGAGAGAGAGTGAAAGACCTGTTGATAGTTATACCTAACAAATCAATAATAGAAGATACTGAGTTAAAACTTTTCAAAGATGTTCCGTCAGAGATACTGAAGAAGCGGAGAGATTACGTGCGCCTGACACAAGAACTGAAGAACAAAGGAATTCTGCATAGCTGGGGAAAACTCGAAGGACTGATATTTACATATCACCAAAAAAGACAAGTAATCAATACGATATATAAAGCTGAGGAATTCCTAAGAAAACTTAAAGAGGATGAAAAAAGAGGAAGTGAGAGAGATGTGAGATCAGAAGAAAAGGAGGATAAGAGACAAAGAGTATCAAGGGGTGAGGGAAGAGGAGGCCCAAGATCTCCTACAGAGAAAGATGAAGACAGGGTAAAAGTGGTTAGGCAGCAACTGACATCGAGAATTGGACAAACAGGAACAGGAAGAAATAGAACAAGAAGAAACAGAACAAGAAGAAATACAAGAGGAAGGTGAGTGAGAAGAGACAGGAGAAGAGATCTCTATAGGAATTGGAGGCAGCAGAATAAGGTGAGTAAATTGGTTAGGTAGAATTGGGGATGATGAAGGTTAAATTAATATCCTGGAATATTAGGGGTTTAAACTCAATTATAAAACAGAAAAGAATATTTCGGTATTTGGAGAAGCAAAAAGCAGATTTTTATTGTATTCAAGAGACCCATATAACGAGGAAGGGAATGTCTGATGAAAGAATCAAAAATTAGGGAATGTATTTATATCAGTAATTGATAAAAAGAAAAGAGGAGTTGCATTATATGTAAATGCTAAATATGAGGCGACAGAGGTGATAAACGATCCCCAGGGTAGATTTATAGTGGTTGAGGTAAAATTATTAAATATGACAGTTTTAGCTGTCGGTATATATGCCCCATCGGAAAATAAAAGTGATTTCTATGGAAAAATTTTTGAAAAAATAAGTGAGATTAATGCTCAGAACATTATTATTATGGGAGATTGGAATGGGGTTACTCATCCTGAGATAGATAGAACTGTAACCAAAAAGAAATATGGAAATGGGGGAAACTACCGAAAGCCTTTAATAATATGATGGAGAATCTAGCCCTAGTAGATATATGGAGGAGCTTGTATGCGGACAAGAAAGTATATACCTATTTCTCAGGTTCACCGTTCACGGTCAAGAATTGACATGACCTGGTGTTCCAAAACAATTATTACTCAAATTAAAAAGATGGAAAATCTCCCTATGATGAGTTCTGAACATGCTCCTTTGAGTGTGATTATGGAAAGTCGGAAGAGGGAATATAGATGGAGATTGAAGAGTAAATTATTAAGAGACGAGATTATAGTACAAAAAGGTAAGCAGGTGTTGAAGAATTATTTCACAGAAAATTTAAACAAGGGGGTTCCTTTAAGCACGGTTTGGGAGGTTATTAAAGCTGTGATGAGGGGTTATATGATTCAACAAGAGATAATTTTAAGGCGAAAGAAAAAGAAAAGGAAAAACTGCTGGTGGCAGACATAAGACAGTTAGAAGATATCTTAAAATTTACCCCAAGTGATATAAAACTGTTAGATAAATTAAAGGTGTTATGTAAACAGTTAGAACTCCTTAATACACAGGAAGTAGAAATAATCTGAAACTTACTAAGCAGAAAAAGTTCTTCTAGCTAATAAAACAAACAAATGGTTGGCATATAGGTTATGAAAGGAAGAGGGAGAACCGGATGATCTTTCAGGTTATAGATAACAATAGGGTGGTAACAAAGCAGGATGAGCTAAAAAACGTATTTGAAAATTACTACGGGAATCTATATTCGGATACGGGGATAAGTGAGCATAGAAAGGAAAAGATGGAACAATACCTGAGTGATAAGAGATTACCAAAAATAAAAGAAGATCAGAGGACTGAACTGAATCATCCTATCACAAAAGAAGAGGTCGTCCAAGCTATTAAAAAGCAAAAATTAGGCAAGGCTCCACTTGGACGGTTTTAGTGCACTATATTATAAGACATTTCAAGAGCAGTTAGTTGATCCACTATGGGAAGTTATGATTGGTTTGGGAAAAAGTATGTACCCCTCCTCGTGGTGGGGAAGCAAATATTTCCCTGATTAAAAAAGAGGGCAAGGATTTGATGGAAGTTAAGAACTATAGGCCCATTTCCCTACTGAATCTAGATTATAAAATCTTTGCAACCATATTAGCCGAAAGATTAAAAAGGATCATGGTAATGACGATACATCTAGATCAGAATGTTTTTTTACCAGGATAAAATGCCATACAATATCAAGATGATTTTAAACATTGTAGAATATTTTCATAGACATAGTGATAAAAAGATGGCTATATGTTTTTTAGATACAGAAAAAGCCTTTGATAGGGTGAATTGGAAATTCTGTTCCAGTTATCAAATCAGTAAATTTAGGATCGAGATTTATTTGATGGATTAAGGATATATATAAGGAACAAACAGCCAAAATTATCGTGAATGGGGAGGTGACCTGAAATATTAGGATTGCTAGAGGTGTGAGACAAGGATGTCCTTTAGCACCCCTACTGTTTATTCTTGTGTTAGAAATTTTAAACAATAAAATTAGGGGAGAAACAAAAATTAAAGGAGTAAGGATTAACAAAGAAGAATATAAACTTAGTGCATATGCTGATGACTTGGCCATCATTTTGGAGGTATCCTATCGGGAGTATGGAATCATTGACTATTGAATTAGCAAACTTTGGTTTTCTCTCTGGTTATAAAATTAATACTACCAAGACCAAGATGATTCTTAAAAATATAACGGCTCAGGAGGAACAAGAGTTAATAAATAAATCAGGATTTCTAACTGTAAGTTGCAAAACAGAGTTAGATACCTAGGTATTAATATTACAAAAAATAGTATAGATTTATTTGATAACAATTATAAAAAAGTGTGGTCAGAAATAAAAGTTGAGCTTAGAAAATGGCAAAATCTACCACTCTCTTTATTGGGTAAGTATAATAACAATAAAGATGATTTTACTCCCTGAATAAATTTCTTATTTCAAAACCTTCCAATAATTTTGAATAATAAACCTTTCAAGGAATGGGAACAAGACTTAAGAAAATTCATATTGAGTGGGAAACGGCCCAGAATCAAACTTAAAGTTTTAGAGGATAGTATAAGAAGAGGTGGATTGGGATTACCTAACTTGAGATTGTATTATTATGCCAATGGGTTAGAATGGTTGAGGGAATGGATAACCTTGGAAAACTCCAGAATTCTGACATTAGAGGGGGAACATCTATATTTTGGCTGGCATGCCTATATATGGTATGGTAAATCGGTTATTGATAGAGAATTTAGGGAACATTTTCTCAGGAAGGCTCTAATTACAATTTGGTCGAAATATAAAAGGAAGTTATATTTAAGGATACCATTGTGGGTTTCACCTCACAAAGCATTTCATCGGAGAGAAATTCCTAAGCCGGGATATTGGTTAACATATAAGGATATTTTAAAGATACAAGGGGATAATACTGAATTTAAATCCAAGCAGGATCTTTTTCAACAAGGTTGGCAATCACATTGGTTGTTGTTTATGCAGTTGCGGGATAGGTTTAAAAAAGACAAAGATCTAGAGGGTTTTGAAATAAGAGAACAGGAATATGATGCGGTGTTAAAATCTGGAGGTAAACATAGAGTTAGTGTTATTTATAATATCTTATTGACCGTGGAAACTGAGACTCAAACCGTTAAACAAACAATGATAAAATGGGCTAAAAATTTGGGGAAGAAATCACCATGGAAGAATGGAAAGCTCTTGGGAAATCACTTGGAAGTCGTAAAACCAGCTAGCTTGAGAGAAAATTATTGCAAAATGTTACATAGATGGTATTTAACTCCTGTTTGGTTAGCTAAGGCAAAAAGAGCCAAAGTGAGGCCTGTTGGAAATGCACCCCAGAAGGGTACTTTTTTGATATGTGGTGGGAATGCGACGTACAAAGGTGTTCTGGAAAGGAGTGCATAATAAAATTCAGGAGAAATTAAAAATCAAATTTGCGCTGTCTCCAAAACTATATTTGTTAAACATGAAAAAATTTACAAATTGATAAATGTAAAAAAACAAAAAATAGTCCCTGAATGATCTCACAGCTGCTAGGATATGCTATGCTCAATTATGGAGGGAGCCAAAATCTGAAAGATTAGAAGACTGGCTAATCAAATGATACTACATTGCAGAGGCGGATATTATTATGGAATCTTTGGAGGGTCGGGGAAAGGATAGGTTATAGAGGGATGGAAAATGCTTTTGCCAATTTGGATTGATAGGTGGGGAAATAAGGCGATATCTTTTATTTGATAACCATATATTATTTCCCTTTTTTATAGGAGACTGGATGGTTTAGGTTCGATGTCGGGAAGGTCACAAATTCCAATGAAATTCAGGATGTCTTATTTGTTGAATATATTATTTATGCTTAAGTTACAGATATAAGATAAAGTGGTGATGGTGTTGAAAATTTTGGGGAGATGTTGTAACTTAATGTATGAGTTAGTCGTTGTATTTTGATGAATTAGAAGGAGGTTACAGATAAAGAAGCATGTCAATTTCAGCAATGTTAGGTGGGGTGGGTGGAGGTGGGTGGGTAAATAGGGTATTTAACTTAATTGTTTGATTTATGCTTATGTTGGTCCGATATTGTACTGTATGGTATGTAATTTGTGTTGTATATTGTATGTTTATATTTTTAATTGATTAATAAAATATAACATTTAATTTTTTTAAAAAAAAAGAAGCATTTTTTGGAAGATGAGCGGACATTCAACACAAATGGTTAACCTATAAAGATTTACTCATAGAGTTAGATAATTCACTTACACCACAATTAAAAAAAGGAAGATAGAAACTGGACCAAATGGGTTTCCGAGTTTTCATGGTTCCCATATAGACAACTAAGTGAAAGATTTAAGATAGATCTAAAAACTAGAAGGCTTTAACATGAGAGAGACTCCCAGTGAATTTTAAAGATAGCATTTGCTCTAACAGATCATATTATATCTAAATTATATAAATTTATACTAAATTATAAACTAGAAGATGAAACAGTAAAGAATACCATGATATCGTGGGCGAATAGGTCATGAATCGAATTAGAATACTGGAAACATCTTGGAAATTATCTCACAGGTTTACATTAGCTCAGGATCTTAAAGAAAATTATATCAAGATGTTTTATAAATGATACTTAATGCCTTCTAAACTTGATAAAATGTATAATACATGTCAGAACAAACGCTGGAAATGCCAAGACAAAACGGGAACCTTCATACATATGTGGTGGAGTTGTAAAAAAATTATTAAATTTTGGAAACAAGTTATGTATAGTCTTAACCAAAATATTGGACACAAATCCCATTCTCACCAGAATTTTTTCTTATTAAATATGACTTATTAAATATTAATATTTGATCCCATAATCGTCAAAAAATACTGTAAATTTTACTATATCTAATTACTGCCACTAGGCTCGTATTGGCAAAATCTTGGAAATTAACAGAAATTCCCACATTAGAACAATGGATGCTTAAAGTACTGGAGATGAAGGAAAATGATCTGCTTACTTCAAAAATTAATAGGAAATCAGACAAAATATTGAAAGAATGAGATTCAGTAATGAAATTCCCCCAACAAAAATGGAGGTATATTAGTATATTTAAATATATTTTAAAAATTAAGTATATTTAAATATATATCAGGAAAACCAAAAAGAGAGGAATTGTTCTAAATCATGGTGTAGATAAAATTTTGCTATGATATAGAGGTATTTAACAATCTAGCAATTTTGCTAGGAGAATAAGGGTTAAATTGTATAGGTATGCATGTTATTAATATAACAGATTTGAAAATATGTAAATAAGGAGGAATAGGTTCAACTCACACAGAGACAACAAAGATAAAGAACATATTAAAAGGAAGTTTAGGTTACGTATATTCACATTTTTCAAGACGAGGTTAGTTCAAACAAAAAGGAAGTTAAGTTATATTTATAAAATGTTTGGTGTAGCTATGCTTTTTTATTGTTTTTTTCTTTTCTTTTGCTGTCTCTTCTTCAATTGATTCTTAAAAATAATACAAGAGGACACTTGTGAATCATATTATAAACCAATGTTACTATGTATAAATCAGCTGACTTTATTTTTAATACTGATGAATTTTTCTGAATAAAAAAATAAGTAAAAGAAGAAGAAGAAATTTCCTGCCCAAGTTAACTACATAAAGTGTATTTTGTGTTGAAACTGTGATAGCAAACCTCTTGGCTTTGGATAATTTACAAAGACCAATTTTGAGTGTTCTAAAACCAGGCCCCAACTATGTGGAGCTTGTTTGATTTCATAATGCTCTGGTTAATATTACTTAGGAACTTGTGTGTGGCTCTCAGTGAGCACACGATGCTAAGAGTCCTGCATTAAATTTGGGGAAGGTACTGAATCATTAGGTATAGTGTTAAATAGATGATTCTCTGAATTGTTCAGGTCTGTGTGTTGAGTAGTAGTATGGTACAACTCTTCTTTTTTTCTTTTATAATACCTTTGGCACATTTTGGAACATTTCTCAGGGGAGGAGCTTCTAAAAGTTTAAAAAGCTTCTGGAAATTCATGTTTTTATTATTTTTAACTTTCAAGTTTGTTTTGATATTCTTCTTTTTCTTTTGTGTCTTGTTATTACAACTTGATTTCTTTCTATTTTTAGATGTTTTAGAAATTCAAGCTTGGAGAGATCTGTATTTACACCTTTTTCACAGATACTAATTTGCATAGCTGAAACAGACTATTTGCTCATTTCTTTTATATATTTTAAGCAAAAGTGACCAAGAGATCATAGCATTCTGACAAGAAATTCTTAATTGATTTCAGATCTTTTATTTCTTCAGAATAGTGTTTTCCAAAAAAGCTCTGTTAATATATCCAGACATTCTATACAAGTCTTATATGGTTTGTTTTTAAGAAGCTTGTCAGCTGAGTCAAATTTTACTGGGGTGTCACTTTGCTCTAGAGCAATTTGATCTATTTGCTTGTGATTATTCTAATCTCCTCACAACAATATTTAAGTGCTGTGTTGGTCCTACCAAGAATTTTGGATTCAGCTATTTCAGTTGCCAAATCTGTTGCTGGTATAGGAACTTCATTATTTGTAAAAAAAAATTCAGGCCTTCTCCAGAGAGATTCTTGGTCAACCAGTCAAAAGGGTTATGACCTGGTTTTCATTGGGTTCACCCTTAGAAGGAAAGAAGGAAGTAATTTTTATCTGCTTCTTCCTCTGTGGTAAGTCAAACATGGAAAAGGGAGAAGATTCCCATTTCCCTGCAGGTTTGTCTTGTAAATATCATGTTTAGAGCTGGGAAAAGATAACCGAGGCCTAATTACAATCAGGAGTTCCACAGAATTATCAACAATGTAGTAGAAGAGAATTAACTCCCTCTGCTTCCTTCACTATCAACACCAATTAAAATACCATTGCTAAAACAACAATAAATCATCAAGTAGAGCAAGTGTGGAGTTAAGATGAGACTAGAGAGTGGGCCAAGGGGGAAAAAAAAATAAAAACAGTAAAAAGCAGGCTGAAGAGAAGGAAGAAATATAAAAAGAGGCAAAACAATGGATAAAACAGAATATCAAATGGAAGTTACTTACCTACTGCCATCATGGCTTGATCTTGATCTTTGGTTATATAGTAAAACATAATAATCCATTATCCTCTATGCACAATGGCCACTGGCAGCTCCTCCAGGTTCATGCCCCATCAACTTGGTTGTTTTCTTTTGTTGAAACAGCCCCCTCTATTAGTTATTTTGATCCTTTGAATTTCCTGCTGTACCATTTGATATTCTAGTTCCATCCCCTGTCCTAGTAACCTACAGACTAATTTTTATAAATCACCTGCTGACTGCTATCATTTGAACACAAACAAATGTTCTTTAAAATGGTTAAATGCTGTTCACAGCCCCAGCAGCTAAACAATACTGTCCATTTAATAACATCTTGAGTATCTAAGAACTATCTGTTATATTCCCACTTGTCCCTGTCATACCCAACACATTCTACATACATACACATTCTCCCACACCATTCCACATAAATCACATGGCCCGGAGAGATAACAACATGACATGTACCAAGGATAAAGATTTACAAACAATTGTTAATGGTTATTTTTCAAGATTATATTCATGGAAAGATATAGATGACACAAAAATTGAAGAATATTTAAAGAGACAAAAATTACCTAAATTGACAGAACAGAATAATTAAAATAAAAAACAGATTAATCAAAAGATTACCACCTCAGAGACTGAAGAATCTATTCAGAAAATGAAACAAGGGAAGACTCCAGGATCAGATGCATTGGGAATCCCCTATTATAAAACCTTAAAGGAAGAATTATTGCTTACATTGCAAATTGAAATGGATGATGTTTTATAAACTGGATTAATTCTGAATTCTTGGAAAGAATCTAATGTTTCATTAATACCAAAAGAAGGACTAGATTTAATTACACTGAAGAATTGCTGAACAAAGATTACATTGCTAAGCAATGATTACAAGATTTTTGCTTTGGTCTTAGCTGAAAGGTTTAAGAAATTGCTGGATAAATACATAAATGAAGACCGAAGTGGATTTCTGCCTGAATGACAATATTAGAATAGTATTGGATATAACTGAATATTTTGAAACTCATAATGAAAAACAAAATGTATTAATTTTTTTGTACATGAAAAAAGCATTTGATAATTTGAATTGGTATTTTCTTTTCAAAGTTATTGAATTGATGAATTTTGGTCCTAAAGTTCCGGTGTGGATTATATCAATATATTCAAAGCAGCTAGCAAGAATAATAATTAATGGAGATATGACTAAATCCTTTCTAATTCAGAAAGGGACAAGACAGGAATACCCTTTATCCCCACTTTTGTTTATTTTAGCAATGGAAGTTTTGAACTCTGCAATTAGACAAGATGTTGAAATAACTGGAGTGAAAATCAGAAAATGGTGACTGCCTGACTTACCATGTGGGTGCTTTCTGTCCTGGGGCGGATGGTGCTCTGGTGGTGTTGTTACTGCAGCCTAGGCCTACCCGGAGAAAGCAGCCAATATCGTCTTTGATATCAAACCATTCGGCTTTCCCCTGACACCCCGCTCGACATGTTTGTGAGGCCACCAAACAAGCACACAAACAGGCACGGCCGATAACTGCCGACACATTCCTTTCTCCACCTAGGCAGGTATAGCTGGTTCGTCACTTCAGGGACCTCTCCGGCAAACACCTTATTAAGTATGCACAATACTAACGAAGGCTACCTGCCCCGAGCAGGCTACTGGACAAAGGTTATGCTGTCCAGTGGTAAGTGCTGCACATTTGCATACTGGCTACACTATTGTTAATTCGGCTTTGACTCAATCATGCAAAGTGGTGACCTTTTTTGACACATTGTCTTGCACCCAAAACTCATTGTTGTCCCAGAGTAAGGCACAACCTGCAGTCCCAATTCACCCTATAAAAACCCCTGATTCCGAGACCTTCCTCAGATCGCTTGGCCCGCTCCAGATTTCTACCCCGCCTTGCTGCCACATCATTTGGCAAGCTCCTCTCAGCTAATCGAGCTGAGTTTCTTCACACACCCCTTTGCTGCATTCCATCCGGGAAGATTTCCACTATAGTTGTGAGCCCCAAATACCACACGGAGGCGGACCTGTCTACTGCCTTCCCCTCCACATGGCTGCTTTGGTGCCAGTGTGTCTTCATGCTTAGAAGCACTCCATTCATTCTTACACTAGTGATTTTGAGAGGGGCCATGACAGTCCTTGGCTCTGTCTCGATCGCCATCCGGCCACAATTTCAGGAGGCACGTGGGTCCAAGACCAGTCTCCTCTTTATTCTGGAAGAAAGGGTCTCAAGCCAGGAGTGGGCACTGCCACTCTTGTGAATAATTTCAGAGGCCCACTGACAACCATGTTTAAAAGAATGGAAGGGTCAGCCGGTTGATCCTGCATCGGTGGTCATCCCCGAGCCAGAAGATCCTAGTGCCCAACAATCCAATGTGAGCCCGCTAATTTGCCAGACATCCTTGAATCACAAGGAAGTGCCAGCCATTAATTGGTCTGAGATGCTTGTCTCAATCTACGAGGTGTTTGACAATAGTTGAACAGCCATTGTCTGCATGGAGCAGAGACGGAGTGGCGACCCCTCTGTGCTCCCCATTATTGTATATAGTCATGCCCTGTAGATAGTTTTGCTTGCTTGGTTTAGTGCTATTTAGATAGTTTTCTCTTGCTGGTTATTTCTTTCTTTTCATTGTTTTGGGGGAAGACCTACAGGATGGCTGTCCCGAGGTCCTCCTATCCTCTGAGGTAGATTGGGCCTACAGACTCAGCCCTGATGCCCTGAGGAAGGGGCACGAGTCCGACCAGGACATCGGTATTCTCTCACTCGGAGAGATTACCTTGTGCAATCCCTGGGATGAAAAGGCGAGATGACGAGGGTCTAACGACCCTCTCAGAAGAACCAGGTCTGACTCTGGACTCCCAGTCTACTGCCCAGGATAACCCCCGCCTTTGAGAGACCTCTCTCCTCATTCTATCTGCGAACTTGGACTGTTAGGGTGAGAACAATCTGAGCCTCTCTCTCGCTTGTTACTCAATTCAGCTTTGAGTTCCTAAATTTAGGTCTACTCTCCAACCAGAGACCCACACAATTGGCAAGACGCCTGGCCCCAGTGCATTGTGTCCAATATGCATATGTAAATAGAACATTTGCATACATAAGCCCAACCATCCTGGCCAATCTCCGAGAGGGTCAGCGTCCGCTCTGGCAATGAGCAAGCGTAGTCTGCACTTGTCTCAGATTGGTTTCATTATCCGTCTTTTAACCAGTTTGGGAGCCCTCGCCATCAGGCGAAGACCAGAGCCTAATCTAATTCAATCAGAGTATTACTATGGCCATTGCAAACAGGGTTTCAGCAGGGGCAACTTCTGTGTAAATGGTTAACAAAAAGTGCCTTGTTAATGTGGTCCATCTGACCCCTGAGCTTTGCAGGCTCGATCCACCACAGACAGTACATGACCGAAGGGTCTTGCTCTACTGAGGTCTGGTCAGACCGACTTTCGCCTTAGGGTGGACTAGGTCTCAGGCAGTCACCCCTGCACCCTCCATGATAGCCACTTTGCCTAGCATCCTGTTAACACCAACTGAGGCTCCCATCATCCCAGGATAATTGGCTTTCCACTGCACATCCACTTCCCAGTAGGCTCCTTGCCATTCATTTGCATTCTTTAATTGCATTGGCTAATAACTGTGTCAGTTTTTCCTACAAGAGCTAGAGGTCTTCGGTTCCCAAGAGCCGGGACCACCTCCGGACTTGTCCATCACCCCTGGGTACCGTGGGGGTGGTGAATGCCGAGACATCACTGTTCCAGCCGAAAGCCAGGCCCGAGATGACAACCTGATCCTGCTGCCACAGTTGGGGACCCCAGGCGAAGCAATCCAGCCAGTCCCCAACCGACTTTACGGACTATCTTGTCAGCATCCCGGATTCTAAGGAACTTTTGCCATTTGGACTATTCCTGTTGCCGACGCTTTGCAAGCCGGCTCCTGCAAAGAATTAGCGTCCCTAGCTAACTTGTCTACGAACTTGAACATTTTTGCTGCTGCTCCTGCTCCGCTACCTGGATGGACTCTTGTTTTGCTCATTGGTTCCAGTTATAAGACTTTTCCTGTTTCCGGGGTGTGTGTGTGCAGAGACTTTTGCTTGCACCTCGCCTCCCCCGGACTACGAACACTCATTCCATCATCAACATTGGACTAATTGCTCCTTGGATTGCCTTCATTGCCAGACCCTACATTGGATTTACCGCTTTTCGTTGCTCATTTTTATTTTTCATTGCTCCGCTACCTTTTTTCCATTGGTGGGAGGGTTCTTTTCATTGGTTGCCGTTTGTTGTTCATTGCTCATTGTTCATTGCTCATTGCTCATTGCTCACTGTTTATTGCATTGTGCATGTTTATGTGAATGTGTTTAGGTCTAGGCTTTACTAGATAGGAATGTTTTTATAAGTTAGGAATCCCTTGTGCTCCTAGCAAAAAACCCCTGACTCAAAGAGTGATATGACCTCTGTGCTTGTCGACCTCTATTCAATGCTAAGCTTGTTTTGAAAAGTGTGATTGGAAAATGTCCGATATTGTCCCAACATCGTCCATTTTTGGGGGGGGGATTGTTACTGCAGCCTAGGCCTACCTGGAGATAGCACCCGATATTGTTTTTTATATCAAACCATTCAGCTTTCCCCTGCCACCCCGCTCAACATGTTTGCGAGGCCACCGAACAAGCATGCAAACAGACACAGCCGATAACTGCCGACACATTCCTTTCTCCACCTAGGCAGGTCAGACATAGCCGGTTCGTCGCTTGAGGGAGCTCTCCCGCAAACACCTCATTAAGTATGCATGGTACTAACAAAGGCTACCTGCCCCGAGCAGGCTACTGGACAAAGGTTGTGCTGTCCACTGGTAAGTGCTGCGCATTTGCATACTGGCTACACTATTGTTAATTCGGTTTTGACTCAATCATGCAAAGTGGTGACCTTTTTCGAGACATTGTGTCGCACCCAAAACTCATTGTTGTCCCTGAGTAAGGCACAGCCTGCAGTCCCAATTCACGCTATAATAACCCCTGATTCCGAGACCTTCCTCAGATCGCTTGGGTCGCTCCAGAGTTCTACCCCACCTTGCTGCCACATCATTTGGCGAGCTCCCCTCAGCTAATCGAGCTGAGTTTCTTCTCTGCACCCCCGAATTCTCTGCAAGGTCCAGGATGACGAGACAGGTGTCGTATCACCCATTTCCCCCAAAAATCCCTATCCTTAACTCAGGCTCTATTTTCTTAGCTAGCTGTGTGATTGTGTTGTCTTTAATATTTGTCTGTCTGCAATAAAGCATCATTTTTATTACTATACATCTGTGTGGATGCTTGGCTGACCTGACCCCGTAGACAATGGGTTGCAAGATCCTGCTAAGTTACCCTGCCTCTCACTAGCTTAAGTGAGTGCTCCAACTAATTTCCCCAAATATTGTGTGTTGTTGTTTGGTTATTTAGGTGTCCCTCCCAGGACCCCCAGTAAACAGGGTAACAGTGTGCTGGCCATGCTGGCAGTGTGTTTCTCCTTCCTAGAGGGCTGTGCTTGCTCACGCAACCTCTTTGGAGGGAGAGTACTAGCAACCAATGGATTTGAACCTCTGATTTATCGTTCGACGTTGAAAAGAAAGCATCGTGAGTGGAGCGGAGAAAGGAGCAGAGAGTGAAGAACATGGAGGGAGGAAGAAGAACAGAGGAGAAGTAGGAAAGGAAGCTGGGACTGGCAACAGAGGGTGATGGACAAAGGAAGAGGCAGCATGCATCAAATGAAGGACATGCTTGGACCAGCTGAAATCACAAAAGCCCTTGTAAGGCTAACTCACTGAAATCACTTACTGAAATCACATTCTGAAATCACCTGGTGGTTGTGGATTGCCTGGGTGATGCCTCACCACCTTACTAGCCATGCCCTAGATTTGGGGTGATTATAGGGTAGCCCCTCCATTGTCCCCCCTCATAACACACCTCCATGCCACTTCCTGGGCGTGATCCCTCCCCTCCTGGCTCTTCCTAGCACTTCTCCCTGTGGACTGCTCTGCTCCCCCCTTTTGAGAGGCCATCTTTGGGGGGGCAGCTCCCTTTCTTCTACTCAGCCAACTGCAGCATCTTTCCTGGCTTTCTGTCAGTGCTTATCTACTTCTTTTACTCTACCACCTTTTTTGTAGCAGGCTGTTTACTGGCTATTGGTGATTTCTGTCCTCCCCATCAGGCTCAGCACTTCCAAGCCCACCTAGTCAGCAGCATCTCTTACTTCAAACATCTCTTATTTTCTGTGGTTGGTACCATGCCACCCAAAAAAGATGAAGAACTCTGCTTAGGAAGCACAATGACTAGAAGCCAGGCGGGAAAGCCAAGGAAATTCTGAACAGAGCTTACCCCTGGGAAGGGGCATAAGAAGGCACCTAGCAAAGGGGGGCTGACCCCCCCACCAGTAGCAAGTGCAGGGGCACCTGATAGCTTGGTGGTATGGGAAAGCCTGTCTCAGATGCTGGAGAAGTTTGTTAAGAAAATAGAACACTTGGAGGCTAAGCCAGCTGGTACAGCTTAATCTCCTGAGAGCTCAGCTAATGATACCAGGGAGTCAGGATGGGAGCTACAGTCAGCAGTCAGGACACATCGGAGGAAGCCATAGCCATCACCCTCACTTGTAGCAGCAGCTCTGGCTCATCAGATTCAGAGGATGGCACCCTGCAAGACAGCAGGATCACCAGAAGGGAAAAAATCTAAAAGGCAGAGGAAGTGCTCCACAAATGAGGACTCGGACAGCAAGAGATCATCAGGGCAGTCCGGTGATAAATGGAAGGATAGGAAGGTCTAATGGAAGACTGCAGCACATGTGCCAGGGTTCCCAGATTGGGTCGTCAAGAGAAAGAGCCTGGGAGGCTCTGAACATAGAGGGGCCAGAGCAGCTTGGGAGGCAGGGGAAGGGGAAGGGTCAGGTAGTTTGTCAGCTTTATTTGGGGACCATGAGGACCACCTGGCATCCACCTCAACAGGAGGACCAGAAGGACAAGAAGGAGGGAAAGGAAGCGGGGGTTAAACACACATTCAACAATCGGCAGGCTGGCTACAGCATACTCATAGGGATAGTGCAGGTTGCCTACCCACATAGGGATTGGCACTTGTCCAGCTATCTGGAGAATGTGCTTAAGGCACATGCACTGGTGGGGGACTCTGCAGCCACTGAATATAACACAGCATTTAGGAAAAGGGCTTCCCAGAGCAACCATGCACTCAGGAACCTCATCAACGTTAAGCTGTAATTTGTCTTTGTGGGCTCTCATATTAAGGGCAGAGGGGAATCTGTGAAGCCTTTTCATTGGGCAGGAAACAAAGATATTAGGAGGTGGGATTACTGAGAGTTCAATCAGGGAAAATGCGAGTGTCCCCATTGTAAGTTTGAGCATGCGTGTGAGAACTGCTTGAGAGCTGACCCGAGGACTTCCTGTTCTCGAGCCAGCAGCTGCCAGCCGGCCTTTCGCAGATGACACCCCTCCACAGTCACCAGCAGCAAGAAGGATGGACTCATACATAGGACCAGCTCTGGGACCGCAGGTAGCAATTAAGGATGCCTCCTCTGACCCATGAGTGGTTTCACTGGCCCCCTCCCCTGTTTGGTTCAAAGTTTTGCTTCTCCTCCTTTATCAATACCCCAACTGGCAGGTTGCTGGCTTTATCAGGGATGGTTTTATTAATAGGTTTAGGATCCCTGTCCATGAGCCACAGGTGACATTTGAGTCAGGGGACCTCAACTCTACTAGGGAGCTTCCAGAGGTTGTGGCTTTAAAATTAAGAAGGAAGTCTTGGCAGACAGGGTGGCGGGCCCTATCACGGCTCTACCCATGAATAATCTCAGGGTTTCTCCTCTAGGGGTTGTGCCTAAGAAGAATCCCAGTGAGTTCAGACTCATTCATCACCTTTTTTATCCAAAAGGTTCTTCCATAAGCGATGCTATCCCACCTGAACACTGTTCTATTTGTTAGACCTCCTTTGACCAGGCAGTATTCCTGGTATGGGCTTGTGGGCCTGGGGCTCTCATGGTAGAGTGTGATATTCAATCTGTCTTTCACCTGCGCCCAGTTCACCAAGAGGATTTCCACTTGTTGGGGTTTAAGTTTGCAGGGCAGTGGTACTTCAACAAAGCCATGTCCATGTGATGTGCTGTCAAGCTATGCAGCCTTCAAGGCATTCAGTACTTTCCTGGAGTGTTTGGTTAAGAGCAGAGCTGGGTCACATTTTGTGGCTCATTACCTAGATGACTTTCTAATGGTGGGTAGAAATGAGAATAAGGAGCGTTGCCAGTCTGTTAAAAGTTTTCTGGGAACTGGTTGGGTATTTCGGTGTCCCACTAGCACTTGGAAAGACAGAAGGCCCTTCCACCTCTTTAGTGTGTTTAGGGATCCTCCTAGATTCAGTGCAAGGTGTATCCTGCTTGCCTGAGGATAAGCTAGTGGGGTTAAGGGAATGCATTAAGGTCATGTTTGGGCAGAATAGGGCATCTCTGAAGGAGGTTCACATTTTGTTAGGCCATCTCAATTTTTCTTCTAACGTTGTGTCCCTGGATAGGGCATTTTGTGTCAGGCTGGCCACCATTACAGCTGGAGTATGGGCCCAGCATCATCACATTAGGATCACAAAAGGGGTTAAGGAGAACTTAAAAGTTTGGGACAGTTTCCTGGGCAAATTCAATGGGATCTCCATACAGTAGGACAAGCGGGAACCTGGGGCGGATTTTCAGATCCACTCCGATGCTGAAGGTGGGGCAGGCTTCAGTGAGTATTACCATGGGCAGTGGTGCAGTCAGTGTTGGCCAGAGATATGGCTTCAAGGAGACATTGTCCAAGACCTCACCTTCCTGGAACTGTTCCCAATTGTTGTAGCTGTTTCCTTGTGGATGGAAAAATTCAAGAACAAAAAGGTATGCTTTTGGTGTGATAACCAGGCTGTTGTTAATGTTGTTAATAAGCAATCTTCCCGTTTGACAAGGGTTGTGAGGTTGGTTAGGAAGTTGGTGTTGCTCTGTTTATCTGAAAATATCATGTTCTCAGCCTATTTCATTCCAGGATTGGATAATGGTATGGCAGACTCTTTATCTCACTTCCAGGATAGCAGGTTTCAGTCCTTGGCACCAAAGGTGGACCAGCAGCCAGTGGTTTTTCCAGGCGGTTTTTCCATAATGCAAAGAGTGCTCAGCTTTGTGGCCTCTGCAATCTTGAGAGCATATGGTAGGGCAGTGGGCAGGTTTCAGGAATTCCTCAGGAAGGAAGGGTATCATTCAGTGGGGCTGGCTTCCACCAGAGAGCTCCTCCATTTCTTAGGCCACCTGAAGGAATCAGGCATGGGACCAAAGTCTATGTCTATGTCTATACTACTTGCTGATATTTCTTTTTTTAAATAAAGCTCAAGGTTTCCGTGATCCATGTGATTCCTTCCTGGTCAGAAGGGCATTTGTGAGGTAGAGAAGGTTGGGGCCCAGGCAGACATCAGCTCGTAGCCTCATCTCTTTCCGAATTCTAAAAAAGTTAGTCTGGTACCTCCCTTCCATCTGCAATTCTCATTTTGAGCAGTTTTGTTCCAGGCTGCTTTTATCATGGTATTTTTTGGAGCCTTTAGGGTAAGTGAGTTGGTGGTGGGGTCCAAGTGGGACCAGTCAGATAAGGTTCTGAGAATCCAGGATGTTTCGCTAGCAGAAAAATTGGTCAGCATACCTGTTCCAAGTGTAACAAGGCCAGTCGGGGTGCAGTTGTCAAACTATGTGCGCTTGTTGGGGAGAGTCTTTGCCCAATATGGATGCTGCATAAGTTTTGGACCGCCAGCCTTTGGGACCTGGCCTGATGTTTGTCCACAGAGATCTCTTCCCTCACCAGATTCCAATTTGTAGCAGTTCTTGCCCTGTCTTGCCCTGCTAGCTGTGGAATTTGGTAGTCAGCCCTTTAGAATCAGGGTAGCAACAGATGCAGCAATGTGCAGGTTGTCTGATGTTGCCATTAGGAGGATTGGGAGGTAGAAATCCAGGGCCTATGTTGGGTATATTTGCCTGAGTTTAAGGTTGCACATTAACTTATTCTGTTGCTTGCTTTAGGGGTAGCTGAGGAATGGAATTCCATCCTATGGGGAGGCTGCACAAGGCAAGAATCAGATGTCAAGGGAGCCAGGACATGTCCAGCAAAAGGTGTGGGACGAGCGATTCAGGATTGTACATGGACTTTGTTTCTGTTACCAGTGTCTTCAGTGACTCAACTTGACTGGCACAGCCCTGACGTTGGCAGGCCCTGTGAAGCTCCCTTCTGTATTTAGATTATAGGTGAGGGAGGGGCAGTGGTGGCAGCAGCTTGTTGGCTACAGCTGCCTTGGTGTTAGAATGTGTGTTAGAATTTATCTCTAATTACCACTATATATATATCATAGTATTTCACAACGATTACCTTGATAAATTAGTGATAAATTCTAACACACGTTGTCTAAACCAAACTTTACTTGTGGGATAAATGAATGTTAGAGTAGCAACAATCTAAAGTCATCTTTTATTTTCCTAGTATCATAATATAGTATATGTATATAAGTTGGAACTTAGTAATTAGAACTGTTTGTTGGTAGAATAATACAATTATATTAATAATGATTTCTTTTTCAGTATTTGGTAAAAGGGAGAAAACATATTGAGCAACAAAATTAAAATAGAGTTCAAGTAATGATTTTAAGTTAAGTATATTTATTTAGTAGGAGCTGTTTGCAACAAGGGCAGGAACCAATTTTTAAATGATTGTAATTTTCATTTTGTTAGTTTAGTTTAGTTAAGTTTTGAATCTTAGGCCTTTTTCGCACTTTATTTTGGCGACAGGCCAGAGCGCCCTCTGGCGAGGGCGTCTGCTCTTGGGGGCGAACTGGGTCCGGACTACTTGATGTTTGTCCGGACTTCAGCCCGCTCCCGAACGCCCAGAACTGGTGGTTCCCCATGCTATTGAAAGATCGATCAAAAGAGGTCTTTCAGTAGCACAGAGCGCCCCCGTTCATCGCTGCGCTAAAGTATAGATCCGCAGGCTCGTGCCAGCACAAGACTGCAGATCTTCCAGGGGCGGGCTTCCGGCTGGTGAGCTTCTCCAGTTGGTGGAGAGCATCTGCCAACCAGAAGCCTCCATTTTCGTCA
The DNA here is from genome assembly GCA_948472985.1 of Iguana delicatissima. Lineage (NCBI taxonomy): Eukaryota > Metazoa > Chordata > Lepidosauria > Squamata > Iguanidae > Iguana > Iguana delicatissima. The sequence continues at coordinate 200,049 of CAOKZL010003523.1, read as the reverse complement.
CTGGAGAGTGTGTAGCGCGGGCGTGCGCTGCTCCGGAGCATCATGGATCGTCGGGGAGCGAGCCAGTCCAGTGAGTAATGGACTGCCCCATTTCCCCCACAAAGTGCGGAAAAGCCCTTAGTTTAATTATATAAGATTTAGTGGTATTGTTTTTATATTGCTTTGTCTTTTTGATATGATGATTGGTTACATATGGTCTTTGTGTGTGTTTTATGTTTTTCATGTTTATGTTTAATAATAATTAAAAAAAAGAGTGCCAGACCCAGGACAGAGCCCTGAAGCACTCCATTTGAGACCTCCTTCCAGTCTGAAGCACCATTGGTGATGATAACTCTTTGAGCATCATTGTCCAATTGATTATAGATCAATCTGATGATGTTTCCATCTATTTCATATTTGTCAGTTTGCTAATAAAGATATCATGAGAGGGCCTTATCAAATGCTTTTCTGAAATTCAGATAAATGACATCCACAGCATTCTCACCATCTATTAAACTAGGGACCCAATTAAAAAAAAATGCCAAATATAGTTTAGTAGGATTTGATCTTGATGAACCCATGCTAGCTTATACCAAGCACAGCATTGTCATCAAGATACTTGGAAACAGACACCTATATAATCCATTCCCACATTTTTCCTGGAATTGAGGTCAGCTGAATGGCCTGTAGTTTCTGTAAGGATACTGTGGTACTGTGGGGATAAAATGGGTGAGACGGGAGTCCAATATATCATGTGGAGATCCTGGAAACAAAATGTATGGTATAGATTTTGACCAAGCTTCTATATTGTGGTCTATGTTGCATAATTTTACACATACTTGTTATCTGGCAGAGGTGCTAAAGAATTTTCCACACAAGTAGTGTATCAGGGCACAGGTGAGCTTATCTTGATAATTGGTATTTACTGATGCATATCAGCAGTCTCTGGCCAATGTCCAGATGAGCATGAGGCTTGATGTACAATGGTCATTCACTGCTCTGCTACGGTCATGTCACAGCAGCCCCTCGCTGAATTACATAGATGTAAGTACCATTCTGAATTCTAGCCATTATTCCTAAAGGGATATAGCTGAATGTGTGGCATACACATGATTTATATGCAAAAAGGTCCCAGATTCAATCCCTGGCATCTTCAGGTAGGCCCAAGAAAGACTTCTACCAGAAACCATGGGGAACGACTGAAAGTCAATGTAGACCAATGCAGACTGTCTTTTCTTGATTTGGTGCCATCTTATTAACCCAGTGGCTATACTTGCTGAGGATTATGGAAATTTTAGGACAGAACATCTGTAGAGTACCAGGCTGAGGAAAGATCATGTAATGAGAACTGAATTTATACTAGTTCAGAGTAAGGCAGCTTCATATGCTTCTGTACCATAGTAGTGTTTAGGCCTACAAAGCCCAAAACATTCTTATGGTAACTGATCATGTAGTTCAAACAAGAAAATTTATTCTTTACTCTAATAAAGTCGGAAAGATGAAATGACGGGTGATTTAATGGGAGAGGGACAAACTTGCTTTTCTCCAGAACAAGTTGTTTGGCTGTTCAATTCAGATACATGGAGTGATTTGCTTTGAAGGTTAATGATTCACCACTTCTGTTTTGAAAGAAAGGTTGCCATACTGCCCCAACTTGACTGTTTTTCCCCTGGATTCCAGACATGTTACCTGCTACCTGTTTTGAAAATCATCCGGAACACATTCCATTTTTTTTTAACGATCTCTAGCCCATGCAGAAGTTGAGATAAGAATAAAAATATGGAGGTAGTAGTCTATGAAATTGGCTTTCAAGTGCAAGGAAAGGAAGAATGAACCATGCTGCTGGGGAAGTGCACGAACCAAGGAAAGGCATTGCAAGGGCATGAAGTAAGGTAAAGAAAGGTACAGGGGGGAAGGAAGAGAGAGTGGTGCAAGCAGCACAAGTAAGACAGAAGAGAGAGAGTAACTGCAAGCATGTGAGGTGAGGCAAGGGAAGAGGAATGAGCAGGGTGAACACTGCCAGCAGTAGCTTATAAGTACATTGCAAGTGTGCAAAAATGAGGGAGAGAGTAGAAGGGAAGGTTAGAGAATGACGCAAGTGGTGGCATATAAGAAGAAAGGGAGGGTGCCTTACAGGGGCATTGTGATAATGGGCTTCCCATTATCTAGGCTTAGCTGAAGGGAGATTTCCCTCCTCAGGTAAACCAAGGGTTAATGAGGTGTTGGGATTACATCAAGGGTCACAGGGTGAGAGTTGACCAACCAAAAGGAAAGGGTCAGCATCACAGGTCACAAGGTGAGAATTGACCAACCAAAAGGAAAAGAGGTGGGCATCTTCGGGATGTTTCCAGATGCTTCTTGGGAAAAGTTATAAAACTTCTGGGATGCCATGTGGCCAGAGAGAGAGAGAACGAGAGACAACAAAGAAGAACAAAGAGAGGAGAGCTGGGCCAGTCGAGCTGGCAGGCATGCCGTGTCTCCTCCCCCCCCTTCTCTTTTAGACCATCTAAGCTAGGAACGTTGTGAGTATTAGAACCAGTTATCTAGCTGCGTTAGGGATGTTGTTATTTTGGGAACTGGCTGATCTTAAGAATGTATCTGTGCTTTTGTATCTGTTTTTTGTAACTTCTTGTAACTAAGTGTACCTGGGGGGGGGAACCTCTCAAGTGTGAGGTTGTCTTGTTTCCATGCATGCCTTGAATAAAAACCTTCTGTAAAAACCTCCATTTCTCGCTATTTCCACGCCAGGCTTGGCACACGCTAGACTCTCTCACTCAGAAGGGAGGAGGGGAGAGGGTGGAAGACCCTTAAGCTTAGAGATTGTTAGTTCTGGACAGCCTCTCACTGTTCCGTCCAGCGATTCATAATTCAGTGAGTGGTGGTAGCATACCTGATAACGCTGGGGAAATTGCCAGCCTTTTCAAGGGTGGGAGTCAGCCTTTGGGGGCTGGCAAGAACCCCAGTAGAACGCTGGAGGAATTTCCAGTCTTTGAGGGACTGGAAATAAACACCAGTGTCACAGGTATGAGATAAGATGAATGATAGTGTAAGAGGAGAGGGGAATGAGCTATGTGAGCAGTGAAAGAGACACTGCTTGTAAGAATGCACAATGCCTTGTAAGAATGCACAGTGAAGCAAAGGAGGGGCAGAAGAGAAGGAGAATGAGCAGTGTGCAATGTGTGTAAATAGTATATTAGAACCAAAAGAAGGATGTATTGTGTGGCCCAAAGTGAAGGGGGGAGTGGGGAGAGTCAAAACGCAAGTGACAGCATGCAAGAAGCAAAAGGCTTTAAGGCAAGTGTGCTGAAAGGTAATGACACCCAAGGGCAAAGATCATAAAATCTGTGATCAAGGAGAAAGTTGAACTTGGGCTCCTTGTTCTAAATCCAGTATTTTAAACATTATTCTGTTTTGGTCAGATGATTTGCAATTGTAAAAACTGGCTTGTAGGCTGAAACACAATGGCCATTTCCACACTACACTATAATAGTCCTATCATTCCAATTTCAACATCATATGGAATCCTGGGGTGTTCAGTTTTGGGAGAATGCATGTTTCTATATTGTAGTCTACATTGCATAACTTTAAACATACTTAGTTATCTGGCAGAGGTGCTAAAGAATTTTCCACACAAGTAGTGTATCCGGGCACAGGTGAGCCTGCCCTGATAACTGGTATCTACTGATGCATATCAGCAGTCTCTGAGAGTGGAATAATAGCACTATAACAGTGTAGTGTGGAAATGGCCTATGGAAGAAAAAAAGGTAACAATTAATGAGTTGAATTTGCAAAATAATAATTTGCAAATTATTCTAAGTATGCAAATTATTCTAAAGCATAAGCTATTGGATTTGCATCAGAATAATTTGCATACTTAGAATAATTGATGTACTGTGCAAATTTGTTGGCCGGATTTGAGGAAGTGATATATGGCAGCCCTTTCTAAAGGGTGATCCACTGTGGAAGCACAATGCACAAGCCCACAAACATCCAGAACTTTTATTAATCAGTTACATCAATAGCCAAACTGCAACAGCATCCAGAAGGTTTTCATAGGATGAGCATCAGGCCCTTGAAAAATTACTAAGGTGCTAAAAAGAGCTAGCAGTTACATCTCCCTAGAAGGTTCTAAGCTTTTAACAGTTGTGCCACACATAAAGCTGTAGCTCTTGCTTTTTCTTTCTATAGTGCCTACAATTTGCATTAAGTGCATTTTGGCAAAAAAATATGATTATACATTAATTAATAAATAAAAACAGTACGACAATTTGAACAAAATGAAGTAAAGCAATAATACACATGTATGGATCAACTATAGGTCCATCTATAAAGTCAGAAAGGCATCGTATAAATAAAGTTAGTTTAGTGCATTAATAACCAGGGATGTAACTGATCTTATCCAATACTTGGTGGAATGGTCATTTAATTTCTCATTTGCTTAAAGCTTGCTATGTGGTTCCCCTCTGATCCAAGCACTTTCCCTATCTTCCACTCTATCTTTCTATTTCTGGACGTTTGAGGAAGTCAAATTGTGTAATGTGGTTTACAGTCTTTCTTTGCAGTAAACCAGACTAGGACTCGACTGACTCCCATTGAATTTGCAGCTCCCGGCTAAGAATTTCAGCTTTCCTTCTCTCTTTCTCTGTTTCTCTTTCTCTCATTTAGGGGTCTAAACATATTTCTTTCACTTTTTACTTTTGCTTCTCCTCTCTTCTTAACTGCTTGAAGAGTTTTAATCTTTCAGAACTCTTGGAGAACAGGAGAAGTCCCAGCAGACTGGAGGAGGGCAAATGTCACCCCCATCTTCAAGAAGGTGAAAAAAGAGGACCCAAATAATTATCACCTGGTAAGCCTGACATCAATTCCAGGAAAGATCCTAGAGCAGATCATTAAACAGTCAGTTTGTAATTACTTAGAAAGCAATGCCGTAATCACTAAAAGCCAGCATGGATTTCTCAGAAATAAGTCATGCCAGATGAATCTTATCTCTTTTTATGATAGGGTTACAAGCTTGATAGATGAAGAGAATGCTGGAGACGTAGCATATCTTGACCTCAGAGAGGCCTTTGACAAAGCTCCCCATGGCATTCTTGCAAAGAAGCCAGTAAAATGTGGGCTGGACAGGGCTACTGTTAGATGGATATGTAATTAGTTGACTGACCGCACCCAAAAGGTAATCATGAATGGCTGCTTTTCATCCTGGAGAGAAGTGACTAGTGGGGTGCCACAGGGTTCTGTCCTGGGCCCAGTGCTATTCAACATCTTCATCAATGATTTGGATGAAGGAATGGAGGGCATGCTGATCAAATTTGCAGATGATACCAAACTGGGAGGGGTTACTAACACACCAGAGGACAGGATCAAATTTCAAAATGAGCTTGACAGATTGGAGAGCTGGGCCAAAGCTAACAAAATGAATTTCAACAGAGAGAAATGTAGGGTCCTGCACTTGGGCAGAAAAAAATGAAAGTCACAAGCATAGATTGGGGGACATGTGACTGGATAGCAGTACGTGTGAAAAGGATCTAGGTGTCTTGGTAGATCACAACCTGAACACGAGTCAGCAGTGTGACGCGGCAGCCAAGAAAGCCAACACAATTCTTGGTTGCATCAATAGGATTATGGTGTCTAGATCAAGGGAGGTAATGGTACTGCTCTATTCTGCATTGGTTAGGCCTCATCTGGAATACTGTGTCCAGTTCTGGGCACCTCAATTCAAGAAGAATGTCGACTAGCTGGAACATGTCCAGATGAGGGAGACCAAAATGGTGAAGGGTCTGGAAGCCATGCCCTATAAAGAATGCCTTAGGGAGCTGGGTATATTTAGTCCGCAGAAGAGAAGGTTAGAGGGGACATCATAGCCATGTTTAAATATTTGATGGGATGTCATGTCGAGGAGGGAGCAGACTTGTTCTCTATCACTCCAGAGACTAGGACAAGGAGAAATGGATTCAAGCTGCAGGAAAGGAGATTTCACTTGAACCTCAGGAAGAACTTCCTGACAGTCAGAGCTGTCTGGCAGTGGAATATGCTGCCTCAAAGTGTGGTAGAGTCTCTTTCTTTAGAGGTTTTTAAGCAGAGGCTGGATGGCCATCTGTTGGGAATGCTTTGATGGGAGTTCCTGTATAGCAGGGGGTTGGACTGGATGGCCCGTGTGGTCTCTTCCAACTCTATATTTCTATGATTCTATGATTCTATAAGGCTTAATCAAGCAAATCTATTTTTACATCATTTTTAAATTCTCTGGGGATGTTCTTGAGATTGTCTTTTGGCACACTGGTTGATTTAGTGTTCTTTTTTAGCTTTACTCTGATTTTTGAAATCAGCAGTTAGAGGTATGTGTCACAATCTGCTCCCAGTCTTGTTTTTGCAAAGACAATGGAGCTTCTCCATCTTCTGCTTCCAATCATGTTGTCTATTTGATTTCTATATTGGCCATCAGGCGATGTCCATGTGTACAGCCACCTCTTTGCTGGTTTGAACCATGTGTTTGCAAACTGTTGGTCTCCCAAAATTAAATCAGTTGTTTTCCTGCTTCGTTCCTTTTTCTTAGGCAAAATTTCCCTATGGTCTTTTGATTCTGCTCTGTTTCCTACTTTTGTATTCCAATTGCCTATCATTAACTAGAAGTCCTGTTTTGGTGTGTGATCAATTTCCTCCCGGACTCCAGCACAGAATCTTTCAAATCCCCTCTCCTCCTCCTCCCCTTCTTCTCCTTCTTCTTTTCCTCCTCCTCCTTTTCTCCTCCTCCTCCTCCTCCTCCTCCTCCTCTTTCTTCTTCTGGTTAAAGCATCAACTTGATTTATAGTTATATTGATGGGTTTTCCCAGAAGTTTTATCAATATTGTTTGGTCATACTGCACATTACATCGTTTGACTGCTTTGCTGTACTTGTCCATTGTTAATGCCACCCCTCTTCTTCTTAAATGCAGATGACCATACTGCATTCCCCAGACAAATAAATGGGAAGTGAGTTCTTCCAAAAGGGAATTCATTTGCCAAAAAACCTTACGACTCAGATCAGTTATCTACCTCGATAAACTTTTGTCCAGCTTCACCTCTTGCCTTTTTCCGACTGTACCTTTTCTCTAATATCACTTGGCAATCTCAGGGAGCAGAACGCCAGAAGGGATTAAGTTGTACCAGTCTTTCTTCCTGGAGAATATTTGCTACTCTCACATTCCCTCTGTCTCTTACTGTGCTTCTAACTGGTCCCATCCTCTCCTTCTTTTTGCCATGAAGCACATAAAGCATTTCACTTTTGGGAGGTGGGGTGCTATTTTTCCAAGCTTATATCATTCAGGAAAGAATAGAAAGAAAAGGAACCTAGCATTCTTGTGTAACAAATACCAAAATTTTCATACCTTGTTAATCTCTGGTGCTCGCACTCTGGCTCCTTCACTCTCACTGAATGCTCTGTTGATGGTAAACTGGATAGCCAGGCCTGTCATGGTCCCAGTGGAGAGGGGCTCAATCTTGCGTACAGCTTGCAGAAGGGCGGCCTTAGTACGGTGAGTCTTGAGGGAGAATTCATTTTTCACTGCACTGGCATAATTGATAACACCAACCCGAGTAGCATTTGGTCCCACATCTAGTGACTCAATGACCTGCGACATGAACACCTTGACTTGCTCAAATTCATTGGGGCGCACACTTCGAGAGCTGTCAATGATGAAGACCAAGTCTGTGGGTCTTGTCCTGCAGTGGACACCTGTGTGAGATAAGGGGAAAGCAGTTCGCAAACTTGAGAAGAAAAATTTATAGCACAATGCTCTACATGACTATTCAGAATCCTATGCATTTACTTGGATTAGTGGGATTGTAGCCTTGAAATCACCATACAGTATCATTTTAAAAGGAGAGACAAATATGTTTTCTGCCCTCACTTTGTTAAAAATTACTGTGTATTATTTCACCTTTATTTTAGACTGATGGAATGAGTACAGGGCCTTTTGGGATGGCAGCAAATGCCCTTGTAGATAGAGAGGGCAACATCAATCTTAACTACCACTATTCTCTAAAAAGGAGAGAAGAACGGGTTTGAAAATGAACAGAGGCCACAAGCTTTCTGAAGGCTATGCATAGTCTGACCCCAATATACATAAGATTAACAATCCAAGTTACTCTCAAGTCTGTAGCCTCAAATCTACCTCTCATGTGGCACATGTCTCAGATTTTTTCCTTTCCCCATCCCTAGAGTTGAAATTTGTGAGGGGACTGATAATTTTATCTTGGGGGCCTTTTCAAGTCCTTTTTCACTCTCTAGTTAGATTCAAGAATAACCTATTGAGAGGAAGAGGATATGCCATCTTCAGATCAGGTGAGTTTGGGATCATCCGGATCGGATGATCTGACCTTTCCACTCTCTTTTCTTTTACTTAAACTCAGTGTGCCTTTTCTTTCCTTCTTTCTTTCTTTCTTTCTTTCTTTCTTTCTTTCTTTCTTTCTTTCCTTCCTTCCTTCCTTCTTTCCTTCTTTCTTTCCTTCTTTCTTTCTTTCCTTCTTCTTTCTTTCTTTCTTTCTTTCTTTCTTTCTTTCTTTCTTTCTTTCTTCACTGTTTGCTTGAAAACATTTGAATATCCAGAGAGTTGCTGTGCACCTATTTCACTCTGCTGGGGTCCCCCCCCCACTTTTTGACAGAGTAAAACTAATAAATAATAGTCCATCAACATTTGCTGCAGTATTGTATTAATTGTTTATTTACAGGCTTCCCCTATGTAGCTAACAGGGTAGGTACCAGAGCGGTAGCAGAAAGTGGTATTTGTTGAAAAAGCAGAACCCAGGTACCATACCGTAGGGAACAGGAAGGACCTATGGTGGCTCACTTGGGACTGACCACATGAGTGTTGCTTGCAAAGTCTTTCAGCTAGCTTGGCATCTCCCCTACCCCCACAACTTGCTTTGCAAGCAGTGCCTGAGAGTGAGCAGTTCAAAGAGACCCTCCATAGGCAAGAACAACTGATGAAAGAGCAGAATCCCTGTCAAATTAATGGAACTTGTCCTTAATTTGGAAGCATCAAAAGTCAACAGATAATAAGTTGTCAAAAGATGTGGGCTTCCTGTATATCTTGGCTTTTTATCAGCCTGGAACTCTTGATGGCTTACAACAGTTAAGATACATAGCTTTAAAAAAATATACCAAAAGGCGAAAGATTTATACGATCTGAAGAGAAACTAGAGTAGGGACAATGGAGAAAAAGTCTGGAGATGAAGAGAGAGAAGTAAATGAGGAAAAAGAAAGCTGTTTAGAGTCTGAATCAGAAAGAGAAGAGAGAGAGGAAAGAGAAGAACTGGAAAACCCACAAAGAATGGAAATGGAAATTGAAGACCTGTATGTTGAAGACGAAGATATACAAGGATAAAAATGAAGATGAAAGAGACGGCAATTAAGATACTTTCTTGGAACGTAAAAGGTTTGAATTCTAATCATAAAAGAAGGCAAATCTTTCACTATATAGAAAAGACAAAATCAGATGTGATATGCCTTCAAGAGACGAAAATAAGAGAGAAGGACTCTAAATATCTAAAAAAAAACCAAGTTGGGGAAGAATCATATTGCAGCATCTGTTGAGAAGAAGAAAGGGGTTGTTTTATACATAAATCAGAAATACCCCTCAGAAACAAAATTCACAGATAAAAATGGACATTATTTGGGTGTGGAAGTACAATTTCCAGAATTAAAATTTTTGTTAATAGCAGTGTACTCCCCCACAGAACAGAAGAGTAAATTTTATGAAAATCTGGGACAAGAGGTCTTGAAGTATTCAGATGAGAATAATCAAGGCAACTTTTTGATGATGGTAGATATGAATGGGATCCTGAACCCAAAAACAGATAGATCAGCTTCGAAACCACAAAGAAAACAATAAGGAAAATAACCAAAATCATTTTTCAAATTAGTTGAAATGTTGACGCTGCAGGATATTTGGTGAGGATTATACCAACATTCGGAAGGATACACATTCTATTCTGAGGCCCATAAATCAATGTCCAAGATAGATTTATTTATGATTTCCAAAAATCTATTACAAAGGGTAAAAAAGATGCAGATACTCCCCAGAACGTTATCGGACCACAACCCCATCCTGTTGGAATTAAAATCCCTGAAGAAAAGGAAAAGTTGGAGACTTGATGGCAGCCTATTTCAGAACGAACAATGTCTGGAAAAAATAAAGGAGGTGGTTAAATATTTCTTTGAAGAGAATATGACGGAGGAATTGAAGATGAAAACAATCTGAGACACTGGAAAGGTAGTTGTTCGTGGACATTTGATCAAATTAGGGGTAGAAATGAATAAGAAAAAGACGGAAAAGTATCAAGAACTAATGGAAAAGATAAAGGTGCAAGAGGACAAGCTGAGAAAGAACCCGGCTGATGAAAAAGTAAGATGGAATCTGAGACTTTTACAAGAACAGGTTAACGCAGAGAATCTGGAAGAGATAAGCAGAAAGATACAATGGATGAAACAAAGACATTTCAAATACGCGGATAAACCGGGGAGGTGGCTGACATATAAGTTGAGAAAAGAGAGGGAAAGAAGAATAATTACAGAGATAAATGCAGGGAAGAAAACAATAACAAATCAACAAGAAAGAAAGAGAATATTTTACAATTATTATAAAAAATTTGTATAGCTCACATAATACAGAGAAGATACATAAGAGAATAGAAGAATACCTGGGGTCTCAAAGGATTAAAAAAATCAAAGATGAACAGAAACAAATATTGGAGGCGAAGATAAAGGCAAAGGAAATTGAGGAAGCTATAAAGAAATTGAATACATCAAAAGCACCAGGCCCAGATGGCTTTTCTGCGACATATTTCAAGAAGCTACAGGAATTGCTGATAGAACCCATGGAAAAATTATTTAATGACATAGTAGAGAACGGAAAGCCTGATTCATGGAATGAAGCTAGTATAACACTCATACCAAAAGAAGGAAGAGACATGAAAAACCCAGGAAATTATCGACCAATGTCACTTTTGAATGTTGACTATAAATGTTGACTATAAAATCTTTGCGAGTGCTTTAGCGGAAAGAATGAAGAAGGTCCTCAGAAGTCATCAGAAGTGATCAAAATGGGTTTCTCCCAAACAGACAAATCAAAGATAACATCAGAACAACCCTTAACATTATTGAATATTACAAAAGGAACAATGAAAAGAAACTAGCAATGATCTTTGTCGATGCAGAAAAAGCCTTCGATAATATTAGATGGGACTTTATGATAGAAGTGATGAAAAAGATGGGAATAGGCCAAAAGTTTCTGACCTGGATAAGAGAAATTTATAAAGAACAGAAAGCGACTTTAATTATAAACCGAGATAAAATGAACTATTTCGAAATTGGAAAAGGAACGAGGCAAGGATGTCCTTTATCACCGCTGTTATTTATTACAACATTGAAAGTACTATTAAATGTAATAAGGAACGATTCTGAAATAATGGGATGCAAAATAAAAGGCCAGGAGTACAAATTAAGAGCATACGCGGATAATTTGATGATCATATTAGAAAACCTGGAAGTCATTATTGATGCAAAGGACGGAACAATATGGAGAAGTTGCTGAGTTCAAAGTAAATAAAGACAAAACGAAAATAATAACCAAGAATATGAGAAAAGAAGAGGAGGAAAATCTGACTCAAAGAACAGGTTTCCATGCAGAGAATAAGATAAAATATCTTGGAATATGGATTTCGAAGAGGAACAACCAATTATATGAGACTAATTATGGAACAGCATGGAAAGAAATAAAGAAATCGTTGGAAAGCTGGAAATCTTTAAAGCTGTCATGATTGGGAAGAATATCAACAATAAAAATGAATGTACTACCTAGGTTAATTTTCTTATTTCAGAATTTACCCATTATCGTAAACAACAAACCATTCAAAGAGTGGAAGAGGGGCTTAACTAAATTTATATGGGAGCAAAAGAAACCAAGAATAAAATGGAAGTTGCTAACGGAAAGAAAAGAGAAAGGAGGCTTTAGTTTACCTGATCTGAAATTATATCATCAAGCTTGTGGACTATTGTGAATTAAAGAATGGATAATGCTACAGGATGAAAAGCTTCTAAAATTAGAAGGGGCAGGGAAGTGAATGGGATGGCATTCATATATGTGGTATAAGAAATACAAGATAGATAAAGAATTCCAGAACCACTACCTAAGAAAAGCACTTCTGACAAATTGGCTGAAATTCAAGACAAAATATTACTTAAAAATACCACAATGGCTATCCCCACATGAGGCACTTTTTGGTAGATGGAGAGACCCCCAGGAGAGATGGATAAGATACAGTAATATACTAGTTGAAAGTCGCAATGAGATTTCGCTGAAACCCAGAGAAGAATTGGAATTAATGGGATTTAGATGCCATTGGTACTTATACAGGCAATTGAAGGAGAGATACATTATGGATAAAAACACAGAAGGTATTGAATCAGGATTGAACGAGGATTTATTTCAGAAGATAATATTTGATTCACAGAAACAGACAATTTCGAAGCTATATAAACTGTTACTGGTAAGAGAATTAGAAACAGAACAAACAAAGGAGGCTATGGTGAAATGGACCAAAAATTTTGGTTATGAAATTCAAATGGAACATTGGGAAAGTAGCTGGTGAGAAGTGAATAAATTCACGGTTGTGCAGAACCTGAAAGAAAACTGTTTCAAAATGCTCTATAGATGGCATCTAGATCCCGTTAAATTAAGCAAAATTTATAAGACAGCAGACAACAAATGCTGGAAATGTAATGAAGATAATGGTACTTACTTCCACTTGTGGTGGACTTGCAATAAAGTGCAAAATTTTTGGGAAAAAATACATAGGGAAATGACAACCATCCTAAAGACTAATTTACCATTTATACCAGAACTGTTTTTATTGAACATGACATATAAAATAGAGAAAGAGGTCAGAAGAAAATACTGGCAGGTCATCTTATACATGATTACCGCAGCGAGACTGCTCTATGCACAGAGACGGAAAAATAATGATACACCCCAAACAGCCAAATGGTTAATAAAAGTCATTGAGATGAAGAACATGGACAAATTAACTGGGATGATTCAGGGAAGAACGCAAAGAAATTTTGAGGAAAAATGGAGAGAGTTCGAGGGATATTTAGATTAGTAAAAGATATAGAAAGAGAGAGGGAAAGGGATTTCATGAATCTCTAGTATACAGACAAAAGTAGATTAAGAACCTTACAGAAAAGGTTAAAATATGGAACGATAGGAGTTAAAATGAGAAAGACTAGGGATAAGCATAAGGAAAGAGGTAAAATACTAGAATATGAAACATAACTGCAAGCAAAGCTTTGAACATTGGGTGAAACCATTATTGGGCAGTAAAGAAGGGAAACGTTTTAGAAGTATTACGAGAAGAATTGGGGACAGGTGAACCTAGGAAGTGAAATTAGGAAAAGAAGATAGAAAAGAAGATAAGGGGATGAAAGAGCTCTTAGAGAGGATACGATTGTATGTATGGAGAGTGATGACTGTATAGTATTAAGGGACGTAAACAATTGTACAATTGATAATACAATGAATGAAATTGCAAATATGTGGTGGTAGGAATGGATGTGTATGCACGGGGGCTATTGTTATGTTTTTATTTGAATAATAAAATAAAATATTTTTTAAAAAATAAAAAATATACCAAATACAAAAGTTAAACTTATCATTAAACTATCCAAAAAATTAAAATCAGTTTAAAAATGCAACTATTAAAAAATTAATAAACAAAACACAAGAAGACAGTACAGTGCAATTCTGCAAGCCCAGTCCCCTTGAACAGTCAGGCTTCAGCGGCCTGCCAAATAGTAATAAAGATAAAGTCTTAACCTGTCAGTAGCAAAATAAGTGCCAGTTTAACCTCTCTTTGAAGACATTCCAGAGCCACCTACAAGATCTCTTCTGAGTTCCTATCAGATGTACCTGTGAGGATGGTAGGACAGAGACTAGGTCCTCCACAGAGGATCTCAAAACTGTACAGGTTCATATGGGAAAATATGATTCTTCAGATAACCTGGACTTGAGTTGTCCCCAGAAACAAACTGGAAATGAGTGGAGCTTTTGCAACAAGGGATTTGTGTTTTCTCTAAAGCCAGCCCCAGTTAATAATCTGGCTGCGGCCCTTTGGACCAGCTGAGGTTTCCAAATTCTCTCCAAGGGTGTGTGTTACAGTAATCCAAATGAAATATAACTAATGCATGTGTCACTGTGGCCAGGTCTGATGTCTCTAGGAAAGGGCACAGTTGGAACATAAACTTTAAATGTGCAGAGGAAAGTCTGGCTACCATTGATATTCTAAGCTTCCAGGCTCAGAGCTGAATCTACACAAGCTTTACACAAGCTACAAACTTGTGTTTTTGGGGGAGTGTAGCCCCAGTACAGAAATAACATCTGAGACAAAAGGTAGGCCTGTGACTCTAATATCATTTTTCTTCTCCTGTATAATTTTTAACTCTTTTGCCTGAGGAAGATGCTAGTGAAGTCTCAAAAGCTTCTATGATGCATTTTCTGCATTTTGGTTGGCTAATAAAAGTATTGCTCTTTTGTGGACTTTGGATTTTGTTGTACCCTAAAGCAAGAGGACAGTCTACTCTCCATAGCCACTGATTCTGTATCCACAGATTCAACCAACCACAGCAAGAAAATATTTTTAAAAATCCCCAAAAGCAAACTTTGATTTTGCTATTTTATATAATGTACTCCCTTTTACTACATCATTGTATGTAATGAGACTTGAGCATCCACAAATTTTGGTATCCACAGAGGGTACTGGAACCAAATCCTAGCAGATATTGAGGGCTCACTGTATATCTGGATTCACGTAACCTTGTAACTAGTAATACAGCAAAGGAAGTAGGAAACAGATGAGCTTCTCTGCCTTATATACCACTAAAAGTAAATGAAAAACATATTTTAACTATGACTCAGAACAGCTCTTAGAATGGGATGCATATATTGCAAGAAGTACTTTGTAATTCAGAAAATGATACATCCTCCAACACACACACCCCAAAAAAGGCTGGAGTCCTGCTAGTGAAATATCCTCCATACATACGTCCCTTAATTACTGTGGCGCAGGGAACTATTTATGAATGCCTTCCCCTCCTTTGCAAAAGGCAAGTGTGCACCCCCTTGGCCAACTGTAGCTTGGTGGTATTGCCCATAGTTTTGTTTTCAGAAGGTGTTTCAGTCCCTGGTAGCACCAAGGAAAGAATCTTGTGAGAAACTGGAAAGCAACCAGAAGATATGCTTCATAGATGAGAGTGGGAAATGTGTGATCCATCAGATGTTGTTTGACTATGACCTCCATCAATTCTAGTCAAAATATCAGTGATGAACAATGCCAATAGGTAATGGGAACCGAAGTGCAAGAAAATCTGGAGGGGCACAAATTTTCCATCCCTCCTGTATACTAAATGAGCCAATGGTCTGATACAGCATAGAGCAATATCTTTTGCTCCTAATCTAGTCCGATATGTTCCAGTGACCAACCAGATGCTTCTAGGAAGGGCAGGACATACAGACTGTAGCTCTCTATCTGCTGTTGTTCCCACTCAGACCTGTTAGTTATTAGTGGTGGTATCATCAGCATATTGATTCTGAAAATCAAGACTGGCTCTGAAAATCAAGCTATCAAGACTAGTAGCCACTGATAAATTTTTGTCTCTATGTAGCTTTCTTATGGTCCTGCTTTTTTTTTAAAAGACATGATAAATACTGTATTTGCCAGTGTATAAGATGCACTGGTGTATAATACGCACCCCATTTATATGTCAGCAAATAGTATTTGCTGACATATAAGATACACCAGCATATTAGAGGCACATCACTTTCAAACAGTATTTTTCAGGGAAAAAAATGAGTCTTACATGCCAGCAAATATAGTAGGTCTAATACATGTATCTAAATAAAGAGGGGTTCTTTTAAGGGAAATAAAACTAGGAATGAGTGATAAAATCCCTTTTTGTAAGATTTTACCAAAATCTGCAAATTTCTTCATATTTAGGATGGAGAAAAACTGAAATTGACAGATTTGTCCGTTGTAGCTC
Source organism: Iguana delicatissima (assembly GCA_948472985.1). NCBI lineage: Eukaryota > Metazoa > Chordata > Lepidosauria > Squamata > Iguanidae > Iguana > Iguana delicatissima. Next base: position 184,001 of record CAOKZL010003523.1, on the reverse strand, counting down.
AGTTCTATATATTAAACCATGTTAATGTTGATTAGGGTTACTGACTTTTTCCCCCTAAAAGGCTACATATTTGTAACATCTGTAAATCATACTCCACACCTTGCAGACAATAGCTGTACTGGTTCAGTGTGGCTGCTGCAAATTGCTCCCATTCTTTTTTGAAGAACTAATCAAATTTTGTAAATTTCTTTATACATAGAATGGAGAGAACCTGGAATTTAGACGTTTTTGTGCAGAAGAGAGTAAACCAATGGATAGTGCCATTTCTTGTTTGAATCTGCATGATCACATTTTCCTTGTCCTTTCTATTGTTTGAGCCACTACCCTATTTAGAAGGCTACCAATGAACATTCATACTTCTGCAATAAATTTTACAGACTAACTAAATCTATATCATAACAATGCCTTTATGTAGTGAACTAACCAAAGAAGCATACAATGTGTGCAGGTTATCAACATAATCATCAGGCAAGATGTCGCAAACAGAAAAAAAAATCAGGCAAAAGGAAGAAAAAAGAAGAAATATCTTAGTTGTTCATATAGATTAACCTAACCACAGTAGTCTTCTAGACTAATACATTTCATTATTATGCTTATAAAACTATTCACTACGTGATCTTTTGGTTTGCTGTTGAATGCTTCCTTTGGTATGGATCATATTTCAAACTACAGGAAACCTCTCCACCTTTTGACACTCTGACTACTCTGACTACTCTGCTTCGAAATTAAGGACAAGTTCCACGTATCAACCTCAGGAAGAACTTCCTGATGGTCAGAGCTATCCAACACTGGAATATGCTGCCTTGGAGTGTGCTGAAGTCTCCTTCTTTGGAGGTTTTTAAACAGAAGCTAGATGGCCTAGTGTTGGAAGTGCTTTGATGTGTGTTCCTGCATAGCAGGGGACTGGACTGTATGGCCCCTGTGGTCTCTTCCAACTCTATGATTCTATGAATTTGAGGGGGGGTCCTCTCTTTCTTCAATTCTTTTGCCTACAGAGGCTCATGTGGAACCACTTGCATGCTCACACTGAGAGGAGAAGTACTGAGCTCTCTGACAGATTTTGAAAGCAGTGCAAGCACAGTTTGTTCCAAGTGATCCTGTTTCTCCTTTTTAACCAATTCTGTTTTCTGACAATGCTCCGATCCCTAACCTGTCAGGTAAGTGGAGAAGCCTGTGTAGACATCCATAGGCTTCAAAATTGCAAAATTAGTTGATAAAAAAGGTCTATGACACTTGGAGCTCATTTTTGCTATTTGAAAGCCAGTTCAGTCATGGAAATACCAACAGGTTTAATCAAGATGAAAAGTGTTCTTAAAATGGCTTTCATTCAGTTCATTAAATTGTATTTCAAGATGCCCATTTGGATGTACAATCTGAGTAAACTCTTCAAGCCAGAAAAGACTCCAATTTAAACCTGAAAGTTTCCAAGAGTTAATAGGACTAGCACTGAACAAGTGGGAAACTGCTGACTAAAAATGTAATAGAGTCTTTGCTAAATAGACCAAATTTCAACAAAGATGTTATTGTTTAGAGACACCTGACCCACTCCAAAGCAAAGCTTACAGGAACCATTCAAGAATGAAGCCCTTGTACTGTGATGCTGAGAGAAGCTAAAAGAACAAGATTTAAGCCGGGTGTCATAATACGTGAGAAAAGTGCTTCTTTATTAGATATGTGTGTGTACTTTCATCTCAGCTGCTGTTCCCTGGGAAGTATTTTCCCCACAATTTATAATTTACAATTTTTTTTTCCTGTCTTATAATTCCCTTCTGGGTTCTTTGCCCTACTATTCCAGCATGCTGGCTCAAATGGGACAAACAAAGGCTAATATATGTCATTACTTACCTTTCAGCTGTGGAGAGACCCCATTGACTCCTTGCTCCTGGATAAGAGGCAATAAAAAGAGCAGCAAGGCAGAAAAAGTCACTGCCATGGTTGCTGGGATGGAGGCAGAATGTAGAGTGGTGAGATCTGGTGTTGGCCTTGAAGTATTAATGGGCCACTCCTTAGAGAGACGGCTGGCCAACCTATAACAGGGGTGAAGGATGGGGTGGAGTTGGGAGGGAGGAGATTGAATGGAAGTGTGGAAGGATGAATATTGACAAGAAAAGGTCTCCTGACCTGGATTTGTGACAACAGTTTCATTGCTTGAGTAGGAAGTGGAAAGTAATAAAAGTGACCAGCAAGAGACTGGAATGTGAAGAATTTTTGATCTGAACAGTGAAGCCAGTCAAATCAACCTGAAGAAAGGAGTTTATCTGCCAATCAGCAGCTTTAATCTGGCCTGAGGTCTGCCACAGTAGGTAAACTCTCTCGCCTGTGTTAGGCCAATGTCCCCTCTGAGTCTGAGACCTCTAGAATATTCAGACAGGAGGCATTTGGTTGAATTGTATAAACAAGCACATAGACACAGGAAATGTACCCCACAAAATAGGCATTAAAACCCCCCGAGATAATTTATTATGTGTTTTGTTGTTTTTTATTACCACAAGTGATCTTAGAAAAGATTATTTTTGCAACAGGGAGATGGGTGGGGGGAGAATTAAAACAACTTGAGAGAAAGAGGATGCAAAATCTAGCTAAGGAATCCAAATCATGGCAGCTGCACTTTCATAATGAAAGACACAGTCTTACAAAAGAGAGAGGAAGTGGCTGCATGCTGGAATGATGAGTGATGCAGAGAAACAGCAAGGCTGCGAAGCTACAGACTAGCAATGAACAAGTATAAGCTTGCAAACAGAGCTAACTCTAATATTCTCCCCATCAATTAATCCCAAATCAATCAGGAAATGTAGAGTCAGTAAGATCCAGTTCATTATTCAATATGGCAGTCAACATTTACGTGGAGTCAAAGGATGATGGGAGGATGCATTTTTCTAAGGACCAGAAATCTCCAAGGTGGCTACCCTGCAATCTCAGGACAACAGCATGTAGAAAGAAGTTGAGGCTATATATACTGAGGATATTCAAGGAAACCTATTCCCTTATATCTGTGTATCTGTTGTCTAGGTCTCAGGAGAATTACCAGAACCTATCAGGAGCAGTATTAAAGAAGAACAAGCAACATTCTGATCAAGGAATCACTAGCCTTTAAAAAACAAAACAAAACAGCAAGGGTGTAGTTGTGAGAGATCTGTGTTTAACCACATGTGATGTCTCTAGGACTATTCCCAGAGTTTCTTTATTAGTTGTTTTGTTTTTATCCCTGTGCATATGAAGGATACTCACTAGTGTGGGGGGGGCACATTTGTTTGTAGAATATGCGACCTACAGCCTTATCACACTCCCCTTTTATACTGCTTTATTCCATCTGAATTTCTCTCCAGTCCATCTTGTGAGGGTAGCTAATTGTTGACTCTCTAGTACACCCTTACCACATTTACACTTTAATAGCAACATTTACACTGTTTGTTCATCTGCATTAAGGCATCATTACAGGTTCCTATATGATTCTATGATTGGTTCCCATAGCTATAATTGCACCATCATGTCACATTGCTATGATGCTACAATGTCACAACGTCACTATGGAAGAAAGTACTATGAGATATCTGCAGCTGAACTGGTTACTGAATTGTTGGGTGAAAGGAGGTAATTAATGGATTATTTCCACTTTGAAAAATAAACACATTTTCAAGACTCTGCGACATGACACAACACAATAGTGCCTAAAGAGCAATGATGTCACATGATAACAAGCTGACCACAAGCTGAACATGAGTCAGCAGTGTGATGAGGCAGCCAAGAAAGCCAACGCAATTCTTAGTTGCATCAATAGGAGTATGGTGTCTAGGTCGAGGGAGGTAATGGTACCACTCTATTCTGCATTGGGTTAGGCCTCATTGGGTTAGAGCCAAATGATAATTGAGCAAACCCAGACCAGGGGAGGGGGGGTCATTATTTTCTCTTTGTATGAAATTTGTGTTTTACATTCACTCACGAAGGTACATTCAGTACCCCATATCCACAGATTCTGTACTCAGATTCAACAAAATCTGTATTGGTTTCAACCAACCATGGCTTGAAAATACTCTTAAAAATTCAAAAAGTAAGCTTTGATTTTTGCCATTTTATATAGGGGACATCATTTCCCTACACCATTGTACATAATAGGACTTGAGCATCCACAAATTTTGGTATCCATGGGGGTCCTGGAACAAAACCCTAGCAGATACCGAAGGCTCACTGTATAATTATTTGGTGAGTACCTGTTATAAGACACTTATTCTGACCATATGAATACAGAACCCATTCACTAACACAAATTCTATCAATTTGCTAGTACAAACTCTACTTTATTATCAGGGAACAAAGTAATCTCCAAATATACAAAATAACTGTCCTTATTCCAAAGCTACATGATTTTTTTTCACCCACCATCATGCACACAAAGCCCTTTTGGTATAGATAGGACATATGACCATGAAAGGGGTTCATTCACATCCTGCTATAAATGAAGTCTCTATTGCTGTTCTTACTGTGAAAAAACAAATCTGGGTTTCCTCTGTGTCATTTTTCTGCTAACGAGCAAAGAAAGATAAATACATTGCTGAGAGTGGTAAAGGTTTTTCTTCTTCTCAGAAACACAGTTTGTGCTGTATAAGAAACATTAAAGTTTTAAAAACAAAGTCATTCAGGAGGAGTGGAGGGGCAAGAGAACTCTAGATTGCATGCATCTGTATTTATAGGTGTGTTGTTATCCTGTTTACTGGGGGTCCCAGGAGGGACACCTAAATAACCAAACAACAACATACAATTTTGGGGAAAATTAGCTGGATCACTCACTTAAGTTAGCAAGAGACAGGGTAACTTTGCAGGATCTTGCAACCCTATGTCTACAGGGTCAGGCTAAGTCAAGATGCATACCAAATATGAAATTAACTGTGATTTTATTAAATACAGGCAAACAGTGTATGCAACACAGTCACACAAGTAACTATAGAAAATAAAGGTGTTAGCGGTATAGAGGAGTTTGAGGGTTTGTTGAAGTGGGTGATACTACACCTGTCTGAAGCCCGGAGTGGATCACAACAGAGATCAGTAATTGCGCAGCCTCGGATGGAGACTGGGGGAAAGCTCGGAGGACAAAGAGGTAGCAAGGCTGGATGGAAGTTCAGAGCGATCCAACGAAGCTCTCGGAACCAGGGGTTTTTATAGGGAAAATATGACCGTGGGCTAGTCTGTACTTGGGAGAGAACAATGAGGTTTGGGCTTGAGACAATGTCTCTGAAAGGTCAGAATTTAGCATGATTGAATTAAGTCCGAATTGACAATGGAATGGCCAGTATGCAGATGCAGAGCGCTTGGGCGGTTAAGTGTCTAGCTCATAAAGTTACCTGCTCGGGGCAGTGGGCTCTTTGTATTAGTGTGCATCCTAGGGACAAACACCTAGGGAGGTCTCCTAAAGCAAGATCTGGCTGAGTCTGGCTTGCTTAGGTGGAGAAAAGAATGTTCAGCAATTAATGGCCATGCCTAGTTCTATGCTTGTTCGGGGGCCTCACAAACACTTGGCTGAGGGTGGCAGAAGGTGACCGAATTGTGATATCAAAACAATATCTAATATCTTCCGAAGCCAGGCCAGTTCACGGTGATAACAGTGTGAAGGAAGGAAAACATACCTTCCACAGGCTTCAAAGGGTAAGAAAATTGCATTCAATTTACTTAAAGCAAAATACATATGTGTTGGATTAATTCCCCATCCACTTGTAATGTAAATGAATATCAAGTGGCTATTTTGGAAAAGGAAATTTCATCATTCTGCAGAATGCAAGTGTATCTTTTTTGACAGAATCCCATGAGTTTTCCTATGTTTTCCATGAGTGCACCCCAAATCAGTTCCCAGACCTCAGACCTTCACATGCTTGTCTTGTGTTCAGATCTTGGAACTACCTTCTGAATCTATTATTAACTCTAACACACAGCTGCCAGCTGAAAACAAGATAACTGTATAGAAATATGCACAGTTGTTCACGTGATGGAATTTTCCTTGCTGCCTACCACCCTAATGCACAGACATCTGTATGCCCAACACCATGGCCAAGACCACGAGTACATTGTCATAATGTGTTATTGGCAGTATATCCCCTTTGCATGACTGACAAGTGAAGAAGGCATATGTGCAAATAGATTAATACAATATTAACATCTTGATCATTAACATCTTGATCATATCTTGAGTGCATGGACTACCAGGCTGCAGGCCTAAGAACACTTAAATAGGCCTCTACTGAACACATTTCTAGGTAGATGTATCTAAACTCTGCAGTCTTCTACTTCATTAAACCACTTAATTGATCTATCAATTTTTAAATCACCCATCACCAAAATATCCACACTGTTAGCCGTAAACATTAAAATAATCACAACACTGTTCTGCTTCAAAGATGTCAGGCGAATCAATAAATATACAGGTAATAGGAAAGCGTTTCATAGATCAAAATGGCTTTCGTCTCCTTTTCTGAACTTGACTTTTATTTTCTTTTTTAAAATGTCACCATTGCAGATTGGAATGAGCTATGACCTTTGAAATCTAATGCTGCTCTTTTTATGTCCCAAGCCAGCCCTAGCAGGACATACCAAGTGCTGTTCTTTTAACCAACCAAGATAAATACCTTTGAAGAGGAATGCAGAAGTGTGGTTAGATCATGTTAATTGGCCACCAAAGTGGAGCAGAAAGAACGGTTGATTTTCCCCAACCAAGCCAATGCAGAATCAGCTGGTGGTGGTATTATTATTATCATTATCATTATCATCATCATCATCATCATCATTATTTCACTAAATAGTGAAAATAATAATATTACATTACTAATAATAATTACATTACTAGATAGCTAATTAGTAATAATAATTACATTACTAAATAGCAAACATAGTTTTCTTTTGTTCAAACCAGCCTAAGTCTCTCATGATTTAGTAGAATATGTAATTTTCTCTAACATTTAGAATGAGAAGTTCTTTTAATTCCTGTTGTGATGACACCAAAACAAGGATGTGGACATTTCACTTCATATGTGCAGAGGTATTCTGCAATATCCCAGAATGAAAATGAAATGACTGAAAGTGGTGACCACAACTTTATATTCAACATGTCTGCAGTCTGCGCACCTGTGTACATACATTGTTAATCTTTACACTTGGACTATTGCCCCAATTCTTGATAGGTCTAAAGTGTTTCCCCAAATCTTCACAGAATGTGAATCTTCATTTTAAGGGTATTTCGTGACTTCCCACACCTTTGGGGGCCCCTGTTACCCCAAAATGTGGGTGATTCCGAGGTCCACCCATAATGCCAGTACTCCATGTGACAACAGGGAATTAATCAGCTCATTTAGGAGGCCTGCAAGAGAGATAAACTAACAAGATCTTCCACCAATGTTTACAGAGTCTTCACATGAAAGAATCAGCTAGAGATTCAAAAGTAAACTAAAATGTGTTTGATTGAGGGAAATTTAGTCTCTGCCACACACAAGATTCAAACAGTCACACTCTAACCAAAGGAAAAAGGAGGAAAGATTGATAGCAAAGTTTGAGGGAATGAGCAATATTTACCATTCCAGAAGAGCAGCGAAGAAGAGCATTGTGGCTTAGACTTGCATCTAAGGGCTGTACACAATCAGAAATCAGAGCAACAGCAGGGCTACCAGCAAGTGAAGTACTGCAAATTAGCTGCTCAAAACTGGTGGTTTTATACTCTATTTCCCTCCCTGAAGGGGTGTGAGTTAATTGCTTTCTGGCAGAGTAACCATAAAGGGTCTGGAATAGACTGACTGTTGGCAAAATATTGTCCTGGCAGCTTCTCGATGTCTTGGTTGGGTAAGGTGACTGAGGACAGTTTCTTAAGAAATGCGCACAGCAGGGTGTTTGCCTGCTGCACCTCGGTTTGACTATTGTTTTCTGGATTAGGGCAGTTGAGAGGATTATCTTAGAGCCATTGAGTCATACTTTTCCAGATAATCCACAGCAAACTTATGACTTGACCATGCTGAGGTCACCTCTGGCCTACGTTCGCACATCTTCCCAGACAGCTTCCCTTCTCCACATGGCTTTTCAGCTATAAGTGTACATAATTAATTTCACACTCATTAATATTTGCCAAATTAGAGACTACATCAAAGTGTTGGGGTGAATGGCTGCTAAAAGCCCAAATAGACGTCAAATCTGGAAGTGACTAATTTGTTACATTTGGGGGGAAATGGGTGTGTGTGGCCCGGGCGGGTGGGTCTAGAGGTTATGAAAAATGGAGAATCAGTGCAGCCCTAGGACTCACCATTGCTGCCCAATTTTGTATGAAACACTTTTCAGGATGTTATGCAAAGCAGATAAAATAAACATATGAGGACTCCCTATGATGTCACTCTCCTCATGTGAGAAGTGACCTCATGAAGGGGCGGGAATAATTATCAGACAAAGCTTTCCATTAGATAGGGAATACAGAATTTCTAGGGTTCTAGGTTCCATGGGGAGATTCCAGGAAAGGAGAAGCTGCTCTTCTTCATACAGTCACTCTTTGTATGAGGAGATTGTCAGAAATTATGTCAGAGGGGAGCTAGAGCTCCTCCTGTGTTCATTTTACCTATGTTCCTAATGACTGAACAGTGCATACATGCACTGTATGTACATTGTTCATGCTTGTACTAACACAGTTAGTCATCTATTATGAAGTGTGTATGTACATAACAGCCCTTGTTTTTCAGTGAAGTGCATTAGTTCACCATGTATAAGAGCATATTGTAACTCTCATTTGCCCTGTTGTTGGTGTATTCAACCTTCTTGATTAACAACTTTTCTTAAAAATAAGAAATGTAGATTAGGTGATTTAACTGTGTTACTTATACTTCTAAAGCAATTATTTGTAAAAGCAGTGCTGTTAAATTTACACAGACATAGAGTCCAGTTATGTTCAGTGCAGCTTGCATAAGATTGTGCTTTATGGGAAAATTAGTAAATATATATAGATATATATAGGGTAATCAAGCCTTGTGTGATTTTTATTTGTGCTGCTATTTAATTTTATTTTTTTAGTTTTATCATATCTTATTTTATTTGAGCTTATTTATCTTATTCCACTGTATTTTACTTTTCTCATTTCATTGTATTTTATCATGTTCTTTTTGAAGTTCTTTTGATATGGTCAATTGTCTAATCAATAGAGTAACTACTACTACAATTTTATAATGCCATGACACTCCGGTACACTATTGCACTTTTGTGCTATAATGCTTTAAAATGTATTTTTAAAAAGTTTTAACTGAAAAGTTTAAAATCAACACAGAGAGGTGATAGATTTGGACGTTACCACATCATGGGAGTGGCTGAGGGAGGCATAAGGTGGGCATGCCCACACCCTACCCAATCCCGGATTTTGAAGGACAGGAAGCACTATTAAGTTCTATTACGGTACTGCACTGAACCATCTGTTGGGATTGAAGTGCTCTTAATGGATTTTTTCTGGAAATAGAATAAGGGGATTTGGCGATGCTTGGGAATGGCATAGCAGCTGGATAGCCATGATTTCATGTGATAGCATGACTCCTGGACCTAGACTGGAAACAATCATGAGGTGTGCTGTCTCAGAGTGGCTAATAAGACTGGTGAAGCCCACTAAACGTAACCTCCTCCTTTTGGTTCACGTGGCAACCAACGACACTGCAAGGCACAGCTTTCAGCACATCACAAAAGATTAAGAGGTTATGGATAGGAAGCTGAAGGACCTTGGTGTGCAGCTGGTGATTTCATCTCTCCTCCCTGTTGAAGGACATGGCCCATGAAGGGAGAGAAGAGTAGTGGAGGTGAACAATTGGCTATGCAGATGGAGCCACTGGGAATGATTTGGGTTTTTGGACCATGGTCTGCATTTTCATGAAGATGGTCTTCTGGCAATGGAAGGGATGCAGCTCACAGCTGTTGGCAGGAATATTTTTGCTAACAGTCTTGCAAAGCTGATCAGGCGGGCTTTAAACTGAGTTCAGGTGGCGAGGGAGACAGTATTATTCAGAGCAGGAATTCAGCAACTGCTGGGCAAAAAGCTCAAATGTTATAGATAAAGCAGGCCAAGTAGCACTAGATACCAACAGTGGAAGGACAAGCAACTTTAGTAAAGGGTTTGTGGGAAGGGCACATGGTCCTAAATGTGTCTACACTAATGCACAGAGCATGGGGAATAAACAAGATGAACTGGAACTGTTAATACAACAAAATAAATATGATATAATAGGCATCATTGAAATCTGGTGGGATAAGTATCATGAATGAAATGTAGTAATGGGGGGTATAACCTATTTCGCAGAAGTAGACCAAACAAACAGCCTTATGTCAAGGATGTTTTCACCTGTGAAGAGATTCATCACTTAAGTCCAGGAAGACAGGTTGAGAACATCTCAGTAAGAACTAAGGAAGCGAGAAACATTAGGGATGTTATTGTGAGGGTCTACTAAAGACTTCCAAGGCAACCGGAGGATTTGGATGATGCCTTCCTGGAGCAGATGACCACACATTCAAAAAGGATAGTAATGGGAGATTTCAACTATTCTGATATATGTTGGCAGTCAAACTCTGCCAAGACCACAAGGTCCAACAAAATCTTCACTTGCCTTGCAGACAATTTCATTGTCCAGAAGGTGGAAGAGGCAATCTGGGGATCAACTATTTTAGATCTGATCCTGATCAACAGGGATGACCTTGTTAATAGGGTGGAAGTGGTGGGATCCTTAGATGGGAGTGACCATGATCTATTGGAATCTGTCATTAAGTGGGAAGGAGAAACCAAGGCCCTTTCCACACGAGGAGAGGAATTCGCATAGTGACGGTTCCGGCCGGTTTTTCCCGGGTTTTTTTGTATCCGCGTAATGCACGCTCTCTATCCATACGTCTTATGCTTGATCCGGCTTAGCGCGGTTTCAGAGATCTACACGTTGCCGTCCTGACCACCCCTGCTATTAACATAAACCCGCCCACTATGGCTGTGATAGGCTGATTTCGATTTTAAAAAATGGCGCGTTGCGTCGGTACGTACCCACGCAAGTGCGTACATGCACATGCGCGCATGTACGTATGCAAGGTCCTCCCCCAACGCCTCCCGCCTTTCGCCGCCATCCCCCACCTCTGGCTAGTGCGTTGGTTGGTGCCGGTCGTTGTGCTTCCTGCTTCGCCGAATTTCTGGCTTGTTCGTGGCTTTGCGATGGAGGGCGAGGTTCTCGATGACCTGGTCAGGTTCCTGGGGCCCTTTGTTGCGGTCCTGGGTGTAGTGGTGGCCACCATGCAAGAACAATGGGCCAGAGATCGAGCGAGGAGGTCCAGGCTCCATCGCGACCATGAGGAGGAGGACGTTTTCTATGCGCCCCTTCTGAGAGGACACTTGCGGCGTCTCCCACGCCCCAGAAGGTGGTGGGTCAGGGAGAGGATGCGAAGGACATGGTGGGCTGAGGAGGCGCTTGCTAAGTGGGACGACGACCAGTGGCTCTACCATTTTCGCATGACGAAAGCCACCCTCTTCAAGATCGCTGACCGTCTGCGTCCCACACTTGAGAGGAAAGCCACAGAAATGCGTCAACCCATATCTGTGGAGGAGAGAGTGGCGATTACCGTGTGGTGGTTGACAACGCCGCTTATATATCGCAAAATGGCGAACACCTTCGGCTTGTGTAGCCAGACACACAATCTAGACTTTTAAAAAGCTGATTTCTGTAACCTTAGGGAATCACTGGCTGAAATTCCATGGTCAAGAATACTGAAAGAGAAGGGAATTCATGGCGGATGGGAGTTTCTGAGATACTGAAAATATAAATTTAAAACTATGCCAGTAAAGGAGGAAAAATGAGAGGTTTCTAAAGAAATCAGAATGGATGACTAAAGAACACTCAGCTGAGCTAAATGTTAAAAGAATGTTAAAAGAAACATGTACAAGAAATGGAAGAATAGGGAAATCACCAAAGAGGAATTCAAACAACTAGCCAGGATGTGTAGGGAGAAGGTAAGAAAAGCTAAAGCATAGAGTGAACTCAGGCTTTCCAGAGAGATTAAAAACAATAAATCTGCAGCAAAAAGATGGCCAAGTACTAATAGGGGGAAGAAAAAATGAAGAACTACTCAACACCTTCTCTGCCTCAGTTTTATCCCAAAAGGATAGAAGTAGTCAACCTCAGGGTAGGGAACAGGTGGGGAAGTGGGGGAAATGCAGCACAGAAGAGGCAGAGTAGTAGTACAGGAATACCTGGCTAAACTAGATGAATTCAAGTCTCCAGATCCAGATGAATTACATTCAAGGATATTAAAAAAAAAAACTGGCAGAAGTCATTTTAGAACCACTCGCAATAATCTTTGAGAACTCTTGGAGAACAGGACAAGTCCCAGCAGACTGGAGGAGGGCAAATGTTGTCCCCATCTTCAAAAAGGGAAAGAAAAGAGGATTAAAATAATTATCACCCGGTCAGCCTGACATCAATACCTAGAATAAATCATTAAACAGTTTGTAATTACATAGAAAGCAATGCCATGATCACTAAAAGTCAACATGGGTTTCTCAAAAACAAGTAATGCCAGACTAATTTATCTCTTTTTACGATAGAGTTACAAACTTGATAGATGAAGGGAATGCTGTGGATGTAGCATATCTTGATTTCAGTAAGGCCTTTCACAAAGTTCTGCATGACATGCTTGTAAAGAAGCTAGTAAAATGTGGGCTGGACAGTGCTCCTGTTAGGTAGATTTGAAATTGGTTGACTGATCAAACCCAAAGGGTGTTCACCAATAGCTTCTCTTCTTCCCGGAGAGTAGTGACTAGTGGGATGCCACAGGGTTCTGTCCTCGGTTGAGTGCTATTCAACATCTTCATCAAAGACTTGGATGAAGGAATAGAGGACATGCTGATCAAATCTGCAGATAATACTAAATTGAGAGGGGTTGCTAATATACCAGAAGAAAGGATCAAAATTCAAAATGAGCTTGACAGATTGGAGAGCTGGGCCAAAGCTAACAAATGAGAGAAATGTAGGACCTTACATTTACAAATGAAGTGAAATTCAGTTTCACTTCATACTTAGGCAGAAAAAATGGAATGCAGAAATATAGAATGGGGGACATGTGGCTGGATAACAGTACATGTGAAATGAATCTAGGAGTCTTGGTGGACCACAAGCTGAATATGAGTCAGCAGCGTGATGAGGCAGCCAAGAAAGCCAACACAAGTCTTGGTTGCATCAATAGAAGTATGGTGTCTAGATCAAGGGAGGCAATGGTACCACTCTATTCTGCATTGGTTAGACCTCATCTGGAACACTATGTCCAGTTCTGGGCACCTCATTACAAGAAAGATCTTGACAAGCTGGATTGTGTCCAGAGGAGGGTGACCAAAATGGTGGAAGATCTGGAAGCCACACCCTATGAGGAACGGTTTAGGGAGTTAGGTATGTTTAGCCTGCAGAAGAGAAGGTTAAAAGGGCACATGATAGCCGTGTTTAAGTATTTGAAGGGATGTCATGTCCAGGAGAGAGCGGGCTTGTTTTCCACTGCTCCAGAGACTAGGACAAGGAACAATGGATTCAAACTGCAGGAAAAGAGATTTCACTTAAACCTCAGGAGGAACTTCCTGATGGTCACAGCACTTCAGCAATGGAACATACTTCCTCAGAGTGTGGTGGAGTCTCCTTCTTTGGAGGTTTTTAAGCAAAGGCTGGATGCCCATCTGTCAGGAGTTCTTTGATGTGTGTTTCTGCATGGAAGCGGGTCAGGCTGGATGGTCCCTGTGGTCTCTTCCAGCTCTATGATTCTATGATTGTATGAACAACCTGCTGCTGTTGTGGGATAGCAATGTTGTGCAGAAATGGCCAAACAATGGCCCTTTCCTCACGGCATTTGCTATGCAAAAGGGCACCTGGAGCATCAGGTGATTGTGAGGAGTGATCTACATGACAGACTCACAATCGCGTGATGCTCCAGGGGCTGGCAGGCGCCGATCTCGCATCTTTTCATTTTTGGCTGGAAACCGAGAATAATGCACGATCGCACATTGCTCCCAGGCCGCACGCACACTTACCTGGTGTGCGGAGCCTCTGGAGCTGTTGGCTATAATAAGCATAACTGATTGCTTACTTTCTCTGCTCTGACTAGAAACCAATATTTTGCATCTGAATTCCTAAACATTTATTACAGAAAGCTTTTTAATGTCATTCCCATTTAAGGATCATCTATACTTCCTCTGAGCTCTTGAGAATGCCAGAACTTATTACAGTTAATAGATTGTTGTCAAACAGTATGCCCCAAACAATATGCCTCATCTGAGAAAAAACTATAGCATCATCAGCATATAAAACCAGCAGAATTTTAACATTTGATAATTTGGGAGCATGAGTGCTAACTTGACATTGATAATAATTCAGAACCAAATCATTCAGAAACAGATCAAATAAAAAGACAGCTAAAATGAAGGCTTCTCTAACGCCTCCAGCTGTAGATATTGGTTTAGAGAGTTCTCCATCTACTCCACATCTAATTTCTATACGTACATATCTTTACTTCGGTCAATGACCAGCAATCACAAAGAGAGAAACAGAATGATAAAAAAACTTAATGAATACATCAAAGAGAATAAAATACTAAATAGAAGAACTTTTAAAACCTTAAATATAAAATATTTAAATATTGAATACAAAATATTTAAATTGTGATGATACGACAAAGAAGGAACATAGTATCACAATCTCCCTGGCATTAGGACAACATCCTCCACCAACAAGCCATAGCTGCCACATAAAAGCTTGTTACCTTGTCTGTAATTTCAGAGAACTGGTCTGCCAAGAGGTGATCAATGTAGAATATATCAGATCTCCCTGGTATATTTTGTAAAATTGGATTAATAAAGCGGCATCATAGACCATGATAAAAAGAAAATACAATAAAACATGCCCCACCATTTCTACTTTCTCTGCCTCACAAGGACATAAATGATCGTAATGTGGTACATTATTGTATCTTCCCTTCAATAGTACAGATGGAAGCACATTGAACTTAGCCTGGGTAAATGTTTTCCTGTATTTTGGGATAGTTAAATTGATCAGATAGGCAGCCGGATGAAGCACCTGTCCTCTGTCTTTAAAAACCAGGTAGATGGAAGCTGCACTTATGTAATCTTGCAGTGTTACCTTGACTTCTGGGGGTCCCCTGGGAGAAACCTCGATTCGCTCCAAAAATGCAAAGACTGGGGGAATAGCAGAGCACTGGATATAGCAGAATGAGGGGCAGGGTAACCCAGCAAGACCTTCAATCCAAGTTTTATGGGGACAGACCAAGCAAAAGCCAGTCAATTGTTTCAATAATGAAATTTATTAGCAAATATGTTCCCACGCACAAACACAGTCACTCACTCATGTACTCAAGGACTATTGAGAAGGGGAAGATGTGAAAGCTTATAGGAGATAAGGCAAAGAGGGTGTAAGGGTGGTAATACTGCACCTGTCCAGAAGTCTTCAGTCTGGGAAGCAGAGAGAAAGAAGGAGCTCAGTGAAGAGAGGCAGCTGAGGGGAGCACTCCACTAACAGAGTGCCAGCCTATTGGCATAGCGGGGGAGTTCGCCAAAGAGGGTCTCAAAAAGGGGTATTACTTATAGGGCAGAACGTACCTTGGGGGCAGAGCCTTTCCCGGGAAGAACAATTTTCAAAATAGAAGGAAAATACCACACAATAGCAACTTGATGGCTTACATGATTGTTTCATGTAAATGGACCTCGCTGTCATAGGATTTGCCAATGCAAGCGTTGCTCAACAGGGAAAAATCCAGTAATCTCCTCAAGTTGGCTTTGCGGCTGAAGACACTTTGTTTGTGCAGATCTGCTTTGACTGAGGTCTCCTTGGGAACTATGACTGGTGATTTTCCTAGCCTTGAGCTACGTCCGGTTACTTGACCTATTTGTCTACGCACCCACCCAGGCAACCTCTTTGATATATTTTTGATATTAATTTTATATCTCCCCAGGACAGGGACTGCTAATGGAGTAACAACCCCTTCCAGAAAATGGACGATGAGTGCATGATATCATACATCTTGCAATCGAAAGAGTAAGATTATTTTTAGGGCCAAATCAAAAGCAGGGATCTGACCTAACAAGCAGGGGTGTAGGAGAACGCTACAGTACGACTACCAGAAGGAGAAAGAGATAGAGTTTTCACGGGGAAGGCAAATCATTTAACATTGAAGGAAACAAACATACTATTTACAATACTACAATTCATAAACACACTTGCACCAATATATGTGCAATGAAAAAGATTCAATCGCTCTCAACAATAGAAAAGCGGCCATGGCTGAATCTAAGTAAACAAGTGGGATGAGCAGTGGAAAATACAGTAGTGATGGGGTGGTATACCTCAGTCTTCCTTTATCTGTCCAACAGAAATGTCCTGACTGGAAATCCAGGGGCAGACATGAGCTGTTGCACCTCCCCATGTATCTGAAAAGTTCATATCATGGAATATGGAGCATGTCTCAATGGAGGCAGTAAAGTCAATGTCTTTCCTGGGGTGGAAGAATGTCTTAGTGAACAGGAATCAGCGTAGGGAGGCAGCATGGTGTGTTCTCCACCATTACCCCCTTGTCACCGAGGATGGCTCTGTTGCTGGATCAGAACACACTGGTTGCTGTGTCAGGCACTTGTGATGGCTGTCAGGGTCAGCTGCTCTGCTGTTGGCTTCTACTGGTTCTGCTTTCGTGGTTGGTGCAGGACCTGCTTTTGGTTGCAAACTGAACAAACTGATTAGTAGCAACAATGCAAATTCTAAACCAATCAGGGACATGGAGTCTGAAGAGATGTCCTTTTGGGAAATGAATTTTGTTAGGGTAAAACATGCCCTACAGGAGTGGAATTGAGGTGGCATCGGAGAAGTAGGGGGTTTACTATAATTCCTGGATTATTACTGGTAGGCTGGATTATGACAGACTGAGTACTGGTCACTCTATTTTACATTTGCTACAGCCACAGTCAGGGAAGCAGCACGTGAAACTTGAGCTGCAATGGAGGGCATGGATTAGACCTCCACAGTCTGCTCTGGTAGATGGCCTGTGTTCTGTACACATACATGTAAGATGCTCTGCACAGATTGGACTTCACTCTGGCCTTCAGCTCCTTGCTCTAGAGAGTGGAAAGGATATACTGTTTCAAAAATGCCTAGGTCATGCAAGCTCTCAGACAAGCAGGGCTGTAGCTTGCTGGCATCCACATGTCTTCAGGAGGGGTGGAGAATGTCATTTATTCTAAATTCTGTTGTCAAATCCTTGTATTGCCCTAAGGGCATATGCAAATTACTACTAATATTTATGCAAAACAAACTTTAATCCTAAGAATTTCCACAACCTACAGGTCTATTTACAAAAGAAGGTATGGGGGGTATCACTCTTCACTTACCCTTTCGTGAAGGCTTGGCATCAGGGTTCCTGGTCGGGCTCACCATGACTTAAAATGGTGGTGAAAAAGATGGATTAGGTGGTTCCTGGGCCCTACAATTCAGTGAGGTGAATTGGCATGCAAGCGTTGAGTCCAATCTGGCAGAGAGGACTCTAGTCCAAATGTCCTTTCCGCTTGACCCATGGTGTCATTGCACATGGTCCCTCTGACTCCGGAGGTCCTGCTGCCATGGTTAGACCACCGCTCTCTGGATGTCAGACTTAACTCAAAAGGCCTGATCCACCTCAGAGTGCCCAGGGCTCTGACTTTGAATTGAGCCCTGGGTTTTTAACTTCCCCCCAAAAAAGAAAGAACCCTTCCCTTACTCCCAGTAAAGGAAAGAACTAAAACTTCGGGCTCAGTCCAAACTGTCAAGCTTGGCACTGCAGAATCTGTCTTCTGGCCCAGCATGCTACAAGGAAGAGACACATAACTAACATAATCTGGAGGGCTAGGATGACTACCAGAGAGTACAAACCTAGATGTGTGATGACACTGCCAGTGGCAGACCACTTGAAGCATCCCACCAGGACTTATGCATTACCTTCTCAATTGCCTTAGATGTTGTGATAATCTGTCTGGCTGTGTGGTTCAGCATGATGGTGATGGTGTGTAGAGAGTGTGAAGCTTCCTGAACTTTTTTGTGCAAAACAGTCAGATTGCAAAGCCAAGCAGATACATGTAACTCATCTTCCAAATGGAATACCTCTAACTCAGAAGATGGATTAGAAATAAACCATTTCTAAAATGTAATCCTTAATGGCTTCTTTTAGGAAGAAGTCCTGTCCAAAACAGTCTTGGATGTGTTGTTTACAAAAGCACAGATTCCCAGCCATTCTGTTAATGGCAATGGGATGATCTGCAGGTTTAATGTACACTAGGGAACACGGGGTCCTTAAACAAAAACAATCTTGATTTAACTGTACCAGAACAGAGTTGTTAACAGAGACTATGTGGTAATTAGTGGTGTCCTGTTGGGCTATTCCCTTCAGGTCTTGAAAACAGTGTACTCATTGTCACGTGAACACGCATCCTGTCAGATCAAAGAAATGTGTGCCATTTGACCAGTAGAACTGTCGGTTTGGAAGGATAGTGGAATTGACTTGGGTTAATGGGAGTCTGAGGTGAGAAACTGGGTGCAGTTGAACTGCGTCAGTAAATCGTCCATGGAGGACTTCTACATGGAGGGTCAGATCACTCCATGAGGCTTTGTCCTATTCTAGCCAAGGCAGAGGGGTGACTTAGTCATTCGGGGTATCTTTCCCAGAGGAGACATAAGATCTCCAGGTGTAAATGACCCATGAGGCTGGACTGAATTGCTTGGACAGAGAAGGTAATGATGTTGCTTTGCAGCTGTGTAGCACACACGACCCTCCCTGGATTGGGTGCCTGTGCAAGGTTTGAAGTACGAGATGCTGGGAGGCAAGAACCAAGCCAGTTCTGGTCTTTGAGGATGCAATTTATTAAACAGAGAAGTGAAAAGAAAAACTAAAGGCACACAAGCTTTTACACTCTGAATCTTTCGGAAAGGCAAAGCAGGCAACAGAGCAGAGTTTTCTTTGTTCCAACAGATTATATAGGCTTTTCATGCATGAGTGGCAAAACGGGCTGCCAATCCATAAATCCACTGTGCCGAAATGGGTAGGAGGGGGCTATCCCACCTTGGACACCAGTTACTGGGGCACCCATGGGCCAGGTGCATGATAAGCTCATGGCCAAATCTCATTACCTGCCCAAGATGGCAATGGACTGTCTCTAATCAGGCTTTGCTCTCCCCTCACCGTACTGGATGGCGTGGGGAGTGAAGCACCCATCATTAACATTCCTTGGCTATTCTCACAGGACTGCAGCATACAGGGCAGCCTGACCTAGCAATGCAATAGCATGGGCTAACCCCCCTAAATATGTTCATCAGTGTGAGAACAGGCTGGACTAAAATGTGTGAGTGTGTAACACAGCGTTACCCTGTTTGCTGGGGGTCCTGGGAGGGGCACCCAAATAACCAAAGTGCAATAATGCAAAAAATGGGGAAATTAGCTGGAGCACTCACTTAAGCTACCAAGAGGCAGGGTAACTTTGCAGGATCTTGCAACCCTATGTCTACGGGGTCAGGTCAGTTAGGAAGTCAGACAGTTTAAAATAGCAACAATGATGTTTTATTAAAGACAGACTAACGTTTAAGACAACACAACCACACAGCTAACTAAGAAATAAGAAATAAGGGTTTTCAGGGAAAATGGGTGATATGACACCTTTCTTGTAGTCCTGAAGAAGCCGAAGATGGTAGGGAAGAAACTCAGTGTGGTCCACTGAGGGGAGCTCATTGGGCAAAACAGCAGCAAGGTGATCTGGAACTCAGGAGCGATCCAAGGAAGCTCTTGGAGCTTGGGGTTTTTATAGGGAAGATATGACTGTGGGCTAGTCTGTACTTGGGAGAGAACAATGAGGTTTGGGCACGAGACAATGTCTCCAAAAGGTCAGAATTTACATGATTGAGTTAAGTCCGAATTGACAATGGAATGGCCAGTATGCAGATGCAGCTTGCCTGGGCAGCTCGTCAGGGTGCCTGCTCGGGGGAGGGGACTCTTTGTATTAGCGTGCATCCTTAATGAAGTGTTTGTCTAGGGAGGTCTCTTAAAGCAAGATCTGGCTGAGTCTGGCTTGCCTAGGTGGAGAAAGGAATGTTCAGCAATTAATAGCCATGCCTAGCTCCGTGCTTGTTCGGGGGCCTCACAAACACTTGGCTGAGGGTGGCAAAATAAGACCGAACTGTGATATCAAAATGATATCTAATGTCTACCGAAGCCAGGTCAGTTCACGGTGATAACAACAGAGCTTACCCATCGAGCCTTGGGCCCGACAAGCTGGATGCACTGTGTTGCTACTGATAAATTTTATGTGTGGTGTGTAAAGGATTTTCCAAGATCCATGATGATGTCCTTCTCTACCTCGACCCTTTGGCCCAAGTTGGCCAATTAGGTCTACGCCTTGGGCCAAGTTTAACCATGGTTAATGAAAGCTGAGGTTTTAGGGCTTTTGTATTAGGACTTTCCAAGATCTCCCCTGGGGATTCAGAGAGATTTATCTCCCTAGAATCAACTGGTCCTCCCTTCCATTCCTTCAGTTGGGAAACACGGAAGAACTTAAGTCAGTCTTCCTTCTTGTGCGAGATTTGCACTTGGTACACAGCTGGTGAAATTCTCTTTTCAATGGGGACAGGTCCTACCCACTTCGCTGCCAAGGGATATTTGTCCTTATAGAAATTTCTATACAGGATCAACTGTCCTTCTTCCCACTAACAGGGATGATATATCCATCCTAACCTCCTATCCATTTTCTGCAAGTTCTTCCCCAGTTGTGCAGCAACTTGCCAGTGTTTCTAACCTAAGTTCTGGATCAGACTCCTCACCCACTCATTGTTTAGGATAACAGGCTCTAAGTCAGAGGGGAGGCTTGTGTTGATCCAGAAAGCTTCCGGCAACATTTTTCCTGGTTATCATCATAGAATCAAAGAATCATAGAATCATAGAATTGGAAAAGACCACAGGGGCCATCGAATCCAACCCCCTACTATGCACTCTCAACAGATGGCCTTCCAGCCTCTCCTTAAAAGCCTCCAAAGAAGGAGATTCTACCTCACTCCAAAGGAGCATATTCCACTGCTGGACAGCTCTGACCATCAGGAAGGTCTTCCTGAGGTTCAGGTGGAATCCATTGCTCCTTGTCCTAGTCTCTGGAGGAGCAGAAAACAAGCCCGCTCCCTCCTCGACATGACATCCTTTCAAATATTTAAACCTGGCTATCATGTTCCCTCTTAACCTTCTCTTCTGCAGACTAAACATACCCAGCTCCCTAAGCTGTTCCTCATAGGGCTTGGCTTCCAGATCTTTCACCATTTTGGTCACCGTCCTCTAGAAACGCTACAGCTTGTCAATATCCTTTTTGAATTGAGGCACTCAAAACTGGACACAGTATTTCAAATGAGGCCTAACCAATGCAGAATAGAGTGGTACCATTACCTTCCTTGATCTAGACACCATACTCTTATTGATGCAATCAAGAATCACGTTGGCTTTCTTGGCTGCCTCATCACACTGCTGATTCATATTCAGCTTGTGATCTACCAGGACCCCTAGACCCCTTTCACATGTACCACTATCCAGCCATGCATCCCCCATCCTATATTCATGCATTCCATTTTTTCTGCCTAAGTGTAAAACATTACATTTCTCTCTGTTGAAATTCATTTTCTTAGCTTTGGCCCAGCTTTCCAATCTGTCAAACTCATTTTGAAATTGTATCCCATCCTCTGGTGTATTAGCAACCCCTCCCAATTTGGTGTCATCTGCAAATTTGATCAGCATTCCCACCACTTCTTCATCCAAGTCATTGATGAAGATGCTGAATAGCACTGGGCCCAGGACAAAACCCTGTGGCACCTCACAAGTCACTTTTCTCCAGGATGAAAAACAGCCATTGGTGAACACCCTTTGGGTTCAGTAGGTCAACCAGTTACTTATCCACCTAATGGCAGCCCTGTCCAGCTTGCATTTTACTAGCTTCTTTGCAATAATGTCATGGGAAACTTTGTCAAAGGACTTACTGAAGTCAAGATATCCTACGTCTACAACATTTCTTTCATCTATCAAGCTTATAACTCTGTCATAAAAGGAGATAAGATTAGTCTGGCATGACTTATTTCTGAGAAATCCATGTTGACTTTTAGTGATCACGGCATTGCTTTCTAAGCAATTACAAACTGACTGTTTAATGATCTACTCTAGGATCTTTCCTGGTATTGATGTTAGGCTGACCAGGCAATAATTATTTGGGTCCTCTTTTTTCACCTTCTTGAAGATGGGGATGACATTTGCCCTCCTCCAATCTTCTGGGACTTCTGTTCTCCAAGAGTTCTCAAAGATTATCATGAATGGTTCCGAAATGACTTCTGCCAGTTCTTTTAATATCCTTGGATGGAATTCATCTGTCCTTGGAGACTTGAATTCAAGTAGTTTAGCCAAATATTCCTACTTCTCTACTTATTCTATGCTGCATTTCCCACCCTTCCTCACCTGCTCTCCATCCCCCAGGTTGAGTACTTCTATCCTTTTGGGAGAAAACTGAGGCAAAGAAGGTATTGAGTAGTTCTGCCTTCTCTCTTCCCTCCATTATTAATTGGCCATCTGGTCCACGCAGCAACCCTATCATTTATTTGTTTTTCCTTTTGCTGCAGACATATCTACAAAAGCCCTTTTTATTGTTTTTATTGTCACTGGCAAGCCTGAGTTCATTCTGTGCTTTAACATTTCTGACCTTCTCCCTACATCTTCTGGCTATTTGCTTGAATTTCTCTTTGGTGGTTTCACCATTCTTCCATTTCCTGTACATGTTTCTTTTAACACTTAGCTCAGCTGAGAGTTCTCTAGTCAACCATTCCGATTTCTTTAGACACCTGCCGTTTTTCCTCTTTATTGGCACAGTTTTCAATTGTGCCTTCAGTACCTCACTTTTAAGAAACTCCCATCCATCATGAACTCCTTTCTCTTTTAGTATTCTTGACCACGGGATTTAGGTAAGTAACTCCCTAAGTTTAGAGAAATCAGCTTTCTTAAAGTTTAGGATGCGTGTCTTGCTATATTTGGCTTCTCCTTCCCACTGAATGACAAACTCCAAAAGAGCATGTGTTACCCTGTTTTCTAGGGGTCCCAGGAGGGACACCTAAATGCGCTCTCAATTGTACAAGTTGGGGAAATTAGCCAAGAGAACAAGTTAGCAATGCAAGAGGCAGGGCAATGGAGCGAGATCTTTCACCCAATGTCTACGGGGTCAGGCCAAGTCAAGGAGCACACAGAATTGAAATCATAATTGTGGTTTTTATTAAAATACAATCAAACAGTATATGCAACACACTCATGCAGAGAACTAAAGAGATAAAGGTTGGAGTCGGATAGAGGGATTTTTAGAGGAGTTGTTGGTTTGGGTGATACTACATGTCTCCTGAAGCCCGGGTAGTCTGCAGCAGAAGTTTGGAGATATGAAGTCTCAGTACATGGGACTGAGGGGAAGGCTCGCCAAGCAAAGTGGCAGCAAGGCTGGATGGAAGTTAGGAGCGATCCAAGGAAGCTCACAAAGTCAGGGGTTTTTATAGAGGAAAATGTAGCCACAGGCTAGTCCATACTTGGGGAAAACAATGAGTTTCGGGCTGGAGACAAAGCCTCCGAAAGGTCAGATTTAGCATGATTGAGTTAGGTCCAAATTGACAATAGAGTAGACAGTATGCAAATGTGGAGTGCTTGACAGATGAGGATTCTTCTAATTAAACTGCCTGTTTGGGGCAGGGAGTTCTTAGTAAATAGAGTGCATACCTGATGAGGGTATTTGCCTTGAGGTCTCCTGAAGCGGCAGTTTGGCTATTTCTGGCCAGCCTGTATTTGTTTTGAATATTCCAGCGATTAGCAACTGAGCCTGTTTGCGTGCTTGTCTGGGGGCCTTGCAAGCACGTGGAGAACAGAGGGATATAGTAGGCCAAATTATTGATATCAAAACAATATCTAATGTCATCCCAAGTGCGGCCCAGGAACTGCAGTAACGCATAGTCATTCCCCCTTAAAGATACCACCACCTCCACCTCATCGACTAGGTCTTCCCTGTTGATCAGGATCAGATCTAAAATAGCTGATCCCCTTGTTGCCTCTTCTACCTTCTGGACCATGAAATTGTCTGCAAGGCAAGTGAGGAACCTGTCGGATCTTGTGGTCTTTGCAGAATTTGACCACCAACAAATATCAGGATAATTGAAATCCTCCATTAACACCGCATCTCTCCTTTTTGAATGTGTGGTCATCTGCTCCAGGAAGGCCTCATCCAAGTCCTCAGACTGGCCCAGAGGCCTGTAGCAAACCCCCACAATCGCATTCCTATTGTTTCTCACTCCCTTAATTCTTACCCAGATGCTCTCGACTTGGCTTCTGAGATTTAAGTCATGGATCTCTTCACTGGTGAAAACATCCTTTACATAAGTCCATTCCTCCTCCTTTCTTGTTTGGTCTATATCTGCGATATAAGTTACAACCCCTATTCCTACATTCCAATCATAAGACTCATCCCACCACGTTTCAGTGATACCTATTAAATCATATTTATTTTGTTGTACTAAGAGTTGGAGTTCATTGTGCTTATTTTCCATGCTCTGTGCATTAGTGTAGAGACACTTGAGATCATGTGCCCTTCCTGGAAGTCCTGTACGAAAGTTACTTTCCCTCTCCCTGTTGCTCTCTTGTTCTACTTGGCCTGCCCTATCTATGTCATTAGGCTATTTTTCGCATTACTCTCTGAATCCTTGCTCAGAATAATACTGTCTCCCTCCCCAGTTGAATTCAGTTTAAAGACCTCCTGATCTGTTTTGCAAGACAGTTAGCAAAAACGTTCCAGCTGACGATTGTGAGGCCATTCCTAGCCATCTTTGTGGAAATGGAGGCCATGATCCAAAAACCCAAATCGCTTCTGGTGGCACCATCTTTGGAGTCAGTTGTTGAGCTCCACTATTCTTCTTTCCCTTCTTGGGCCATGTTCTTCCACAGTGAGGAGAGATGAAATGACAATTTGCATGAAGATCCTTCAGCTTCCTACCCATAAGCTCATAATCCTTCATGATGTGGTGAAAGCTGCACCTCTCCGTGTCGTTCGTTCTGATGTGAACCAAAAGGAGGAGGTTATGGTCAGTGGGCTTGATTATTATTAATAATAATTTCATTTTCCTCACCGTTATGTCATTGATTTTGGCCCCATGGAGACAGCACACCTCACGATTGAACTTGTCTGGGTTGCAAATGGTCAGTTCTGTTCCTCTCAGTAAGGAGTCCCCAACCACTAGAAGTCATCTCCTCTGAGGACTGTCCAGAGTTACTCGAAAAGTAGATTCTGTCCTGGCCACCTGAACCTTTTGTTCATGCTGAGAGTGTTGGTGCTGATGTTGTTGGATGTTGTTCTGCTGGTGTTGGGGTTCCTGTTGCTGATATTGGATTTCCTCTCAATGACATTCCATTATCTCTTCCTGCTATTCCACTTCATCATTAATAAGGTCAAGAACTCAGAAGCGATTCTATAGCTTAACAGTCTCCGTTTGCACCTTGCCTTTCTACTCCTGCGTGTCACATTCTTCCAAGCATCCGTCTCCTGGTTTTGTGAACTGACTTCCTTTTCTGCTAGCTTCTCCGTGCACTCCATCTTCAAAAAGGTCCTCTCAGGTCCAAGAACTCCTCTCCCTCCCTAATAATGTGAAGATTTGAAACACATGCCTCCAGCTGTTGAACCTTCTCCTACAAGAGGGCGACCAGCTTGCATTTGCTGCAGGTGTACCCAATGACATCTTGTGACAGGAAAAGAAACATGCCACAGCTGTGGTAGGTGACCACAGCAGCTCCCTCCCCCTCCATACTTGATAGCCTAGTTGTGGAAAAGGTAAAACTGGGCTTTGCCTTCAAAGTCCCCTGGTAAAACCTATGTCAACTCCCTTATTGTTCAACCTATCAAGAGAGAGGGTGCAAATCTATACTGCTTATAGTTACTCCCTCAAGGCGCCAACCCTACCTAGATGGCAGATTGACTCCGGACGGCTTCAAGGAAGAAGCAGTTAAATCTTGCTAAGCTTCAGTAGTGAAAGTGCATGCACTCAAGGTTCTCTCCTTTGGAAAGGAGTTTGACGGCCGCTGGGAGCAAATATAAGGAGCTGCTAGCTCCTCCCCCAGCTTGTCAGCTATGACTAACGGCTGCTAGCTCCTCCCCCTGGCTAGTCAGTTAGATCATGTGTTCAGGGAGAACATGCAGCCAGAGAAAACAGACAAATGAGCAAAACAAAATAATCAAACATATCCCCAGAAGCCATGTGTGGTGTGAAGCCATGGGATGCCACGATGCCTCTAAACACCATCAGGATGATGAGTAGCTTAGTGTCCCAGTCTTTCCCGGAAGCACAGACCACCTTGCGGAGAGTTTCCTTGATTGATCGATTGGTTTTCTCTATCTGTCCAGAACTCTGGGGATGATGGGTGATATGGAATTGCTACCTTATCCCAAGGGCCTTACAAAGTTCCTGAGTGAGCTCCCTGGTGAAGTGAGGCCCCTTTTCACAATCAAAATCACATGATATACCCCAGTGGGACCAAACATTGTTAAACAATAGTTGTGCCGCCATGGCAGCCATGTTATTGTGGCACAGAAAAGCCTCAATGCACTTGCTGAAGGGTTCAGTCACTGTCAACCAGTATTTGTTTCCCCTCGGCATTGGCAGGAGCAGTCCAATGAAGTCTATCTGAATATGGGACCAGGGACTCTCGATTCTCTGGTGCTGAATCAGGGCCTTGGGCCAGTGAGGTCAGCATTGACCATAGCGCATGCCAAGCAGTTGTCCACCCACTGGTTGACATCCTGCATGGGCTAGGGACACCAGCCTGTCTCTCAGACTCTCTCCAAAATTATCGCTCGTCCACAATGCCCTTGCTTGTATACGAATGGAGGTCCATTGGCACGATCCAGTGAAACTGGCTGTCTGCATCTACAGCCCAAAACACTCCTTCCTTCTGCTCTATTTTGAACCGGCCAGAAGCACTGGTTCCCTTCCTGGCCAATTCAGCAATCTCAGGGTCTCCCTTCTGCAGTATGGATAAATCAAAGGTGGGAGGAATGAGGGGCTGTCTGGGGTTGACATTGATAGGGGTTATGGGGACTTCATCATCCTGCAGAGCTGCTTCTCTGGCCAGGGAGTCAGCTCAGTTGTCCAGAGGCAAGAATCAGAAGTGTTCTTTTGGTGTTCTTTGACATGAACAACTCACGTCAGACAAGTTCTGTCCTGAATTTGAGATGCAATTTGGACCCATTTGTCCAGATGGGTGGTTGGCTTCCCATTGGAAGTTTTTAGGTCATTTTGGAGCCAGATTGGGAGCCAAAGACTTGCGGCCTTGTCAGTTCAGTCAAATTGATATAAATGGTTAGGGGACAGTCAAGCAGCTTGTGCTCCAGGATAGCACGTAGGGCTTCTACTTCAGCCGTTTAGCTGGAGTGGGGCCGGGCTTTCCCTTGGAGGGAGAAGGAGTCAGTCATGTGGATTGCTCCAAAGGCTGTTCTAGGACTCCTGACTACGTGCATGGAGTATCTATCACAAAACCAGCAGCCATATCCTTGTAACTGCACCTCTTCAAGAGAGACTCCCCACTCAACTGGCCAATCAATAGTCTTTATGGTGGCAAAAGGCACTCATGTGTGATTCTGACCACAATTAGACCATACGGAGCTGGTGACTCTAGTGGCTGCCTTTGGAAGTCAGTCCTACACGTTAATAGGGCAAGGGTCCATTTGGCTATTCTGGACCTTTCTGGACAGAAAATACTTAAGCGGCGTATGGGGCATCTGGATGATCACACGAGCACCTCCTATATTAAATTCCCAGTGTGTCAATGCCCAGACCAATGTAAAGTACATTTTCTAAAACGGACTGAATTTCATCTCTGGTTGACTCAGATTCCTGGAGGCATATAGGATAATTCACTGAGTGCCATTCAAAGGTTGGGAAAGAACTGCCCGATTGCTTCGGTCAGAGGTGGCTAACTGGATGGGGACCATCATGTTCGGATGAGCTAAGGTGGGCATTTTCATTAAATCCTCCTTTAGGTGAGAAAATGCCTACTGCTGTGCAGGACCCCATTCCCACTGGGCGTTCTTTTTCAGCAGAGCATGCAAAGGCCTCATTTTGACAGTGAAAACCTTGATAAAGTCTCATGAAAAATTGAACGTGCCCAGGAGGGAGCATAGGAAATGCAGAGCAGTGGGTGCAGGTGACTTCAAAATCACCTCCACTGTGGGAGTCAGGGGTGTGGTCTTCAGTGCCCAACAGAGTCCTAGGTATTTCACCTCAGTGGAGACTAGCTGTGCCTTCTCTCAGTTAGCCTTGAATCCATGTCTCGCAAGAGTCCCATGACCTCTCAGGTGATTGTCTGATACTGCAGTTTAGGCCTCTTTGGTGATAGCACTAGATATCCCTTTGACATTATAATTCAGTCTTCTTCCACCACTCCTCTCTACATGTTTGTGAGGCCCCTGGACAAGCACAAAACTAGGCTTGGCCATCAAACGCTGCAATATCCCAAGACAATACAGGCAGGCCAGAAATAGCCAGATCACCGCTTTAGGAGACCTCTCTGCAAACACCCTCATTATGTATGCACGCTGTTTACAAAGGACACCCTGCCCCAAGGAGGTAACTTGGCAAGCTAGAAACTTGAATGCCAAGCACTGAGCATTTGCATACAGTCTACCTCTTTGTCAGTTCGGACTTGACTCAATCATGCTAAATTGTGACCTTTTGGAGACATTGTCTCACATCCAAAACTCATTGGTGTCCCTAAGTAAGACATAGCCTGCAGTCATACTTCTCCCTATAAAAACCCCTGATTCCAAGACCTTCCTCGGATCGCTTTGGACTTCCATCCAGCCTTGCTCCCGCTTTGTTTGGTGAGCTGTCCCCACAGTCCCACATACTGAGACTCCAGACCAACAAACTCAAGCTTCAGGACAGGCGTTGTATCACCCAATTCAACAATCTCTCTCAAAATCCCTTTATACTGCTCCAACCTTTATTTTCCTTAGCTACTTGTTTGAGTGTGTTGCATACACTGTTTGTCTGTATTTAAAAAAATCTCAATTATTCTTAAACTTGGTGTGCTCCTTGGCTTGGCCTGACCCCGTAAACACTGGGTTACAAGATCCTGCTAAGTTACCCTGCCTCTCGTAACACTAAAGCAGTGCTGTGAGCTAATTTTCCCCACCTATAGTTGAGATCATTCTGGTGTCCCTCCCGGGACCCCCAGTAAACAGGGTAACAGAGGGGGGAGAATGCGGGCAATGCCAGTACTCCTAATTTGAGAAGGAGTTGTGAACCTCCTCAAATCAGGCTGGTACTGACTTAGGGAACGGCCAGGCTAGTGGCGATAACGCAGTCAGGCAGGAACACTTCTGTGTGTGAGAATTCTGTGTGTGTGTGAGCTCTAGGAGCTACTGTATCTGGGTTGGAATTCTGTTCCCCTTTTCTGCCTTGGTTTGTACACACCCCTTGCTATCGGTGTGCACAAGCTGACCCGGGAATCACATCCCCAACTTGGGGTCTATCATGGGCTGGGATCCAAAGTGATAGGGTGTTAGCACCGTAGGAACAGTCTACACCCATCCAACACCATAGTGGCAAGGCACAGAAAGCACTTAGGGAAGAAATTCTCTCCCCCCCGCCCCAGAGTTGAAGACATGGGTGCGTTGTTGTAGTTTTAGTGGAAGCGCAGGTGCCTCCTGGCTGTGTAACTTTCGGGTGCATCCCGAATTGCTAGCACACTAGGTGATGGTGGCGATTCCCAACCTAGCTTAGGGTTTAGAAGTTTAGCCCGAGGTGGAGGAAGGGCCCCCTCACCCAAAAAATTGTCAGGGATGGTTCAGTTTTGGTTCATTGCCCCTTTTTCCCCGCTGCTTGGCAAGGCAGTGCTGTAAGTTTCACTGGGTTCATTTCCCCCCTTCAGGTAGGCGGAGTACTCCTGAGGGTTCCCTGGGTCTAGGTGACCTCCCTGTCCATGAATCTTTTCCTCATGCTTTTGTCCCCAGAGCTGTCAAGGTGGAAAACCGGGCCTGGGTGTACAAAAGCGATTTTGTTTGGGCAGGCTGGAGATAGGTCCCCATCCCTCTTTCCTAGAGTAGTTCTGCTGTGTTCGTTTTCCTCCAACTCCCCCAGGGGTCTAGGTGATCCTTCCCATCACTCCAGTTCCTGGTCCTGTGTTTGTGTTAGAAAATGTAGTTGTACAGTGTTGAGATGGCTGAGAGCAGCAAAGTCACCGTTAGAGACCTCATGTGCGAGGAAGAGGTCCGAGGCAAGTTAGAAAGGTGGGTGCTGAGTAGGGGGAAATGCCCTGGAAGGACTCCATCTTCCAGACGGCTGATCCCTTTACCACACTCCGAGAAGTGTACACCATAAATGTGCCAGGGCACATAAATCGAAGAACGCATTCAGGCCATCAAAGGATGCTTTGGCCGCTTGAGGACTTTGGCTTATGGCCGAGATGCAAGTAGTGCCCTTGTAGAGACCAGAGGGAGACGAGCTGCAACAGAGAAGGAGAATGTCCGGCTTCATGCCGAGATTGAGACACCGCGTGCGGACATGGTAACGTTCGCGTCTGTCATGCAGGCCTCTGCACAGAAGCTTTGTGATGTCACCCTGATGGCTCAGACATGGGAGGAGAAAGCCCACGCCTTAGAGGCTGAGCTGGATCATGCCCGGTCTGCAACTAGATTCATGGTTGGACAGGTGAAGGAACAGCAAGAGGCTGTGAGTCATGCAGCCTGCCTTAAGGAAATTGCTGCACTGGAGAGCCAGCTCCACACACGCAAGGCATTGATTTCAGCCATGTGTCCGGAGCTGCTCCCAACCTTTGCACAGGACTTTTCTGGGGAGCCCTTGCCGGAGGATCTCTGGCAACCCTCCCCCATAATCCAGACTGGAGTGCCCCTAAGGTCCCAGTCCACCTGGTTGAGACTTGGTCCATGACCAGACGGACCAGCTCCCTTGGAGAAGGAAATGCAGATAGGCCAGAGACACAGGAGATGCAGGTCACCGAGACTAGGGTCCCCTGGTGTGCCACTCTGGAGGTCATGGGAACGACGGATGCGACCATACGGGGGTCGAATTTAACTTCTTCACCAGCAAGGGCCATTCTTAACTCTGCGCTCAGCCTCTTGCTGGAGCGGATCTGAAAATGGGTGGACAGTTCAAAGGGGTATCTTTTCTGAAACCAAGGGAACAGCTGTGTTCCTTTTAACAGTGTTTCTACCTCAGGGTATGGGTTCCAATGGCACACGGTGTGTGTGTTAAACTGCCAATCCGTGTACACCTGGGTGTATTCTGGTGAGGCTCCGAGGGCTTTCCCAATTAAGAATAACAAGGCTATAGTCCACGTGAGCGGCCCCATTCTGTCTCCCTGTAGGGAACACAGATACAGGAGTCTGTCACTATTACATCTAAACTTATACTAAACATAAATTCAAACAGGAACTATTTACATCAGTAGGGAGTCAGAGAGGGCGCCACTCCTCTCTGTCCCATTCAGAGAAAGCCAATTTAGCCATTATCGAAAGCCTGGTAAATGGAAACAAATGTCTCCGACAAATTGACGGCAGGCATTTCCGTATGGTTCAAGGAAGTCTGCCAAAGCAGGGAACTGACATTGGGTCTTTGGACACTGGGATCTTCTTGTTGGGGATGACCACCGATGCAGGATCAACCAGCTGACCCTTCCATTCTTTTAACTGGGAGACATGAAAAAATTTAACCCAATCTCCCGTTTTCCTTAGTACACTGCAGGAGAGATCCACTTTACAATGGGGACAGGACCCCCATTCAGTGGCAAGAGAGTGCTTATCCTTATGGAAATTTATGTATAGGACAAGCTGCCCTTCTTCCCACTGGCATGGATGATGTACCCATCCCATTCTCTTGTCCATTTTCTGGAGGTTTTTGTCCAGGTGGGCAGCCACCTGTCTATGTACCTGCCCTAGATGCTGGATCAGATTCTTTACCCATTCATTGTTCAGAACGATGGGTTCCAAATCTAATGGGAAGCTGGTGTTGATGCAGAAGGCCTCTGGCAACATCGTTTTACACCCTGTCATAACCATGTGTGGCGTAAAACCATGTGATGCCACGGTGCCCCTGAATACCATCAAGATGATAGGCAGTTTGGTGTCCCAATCTTTCCCAGAGGAACACACAACCTTCCAGAGCTCTTCCTTCAGAGAGCGATGCGTCCTCTCAATCTGCCCAGAGCTTTGCGGGTGATGTGCAATGTGGAATCGCAGACGTATGCCCAGGGCCCTGCACAGCTCTTGGGTCACTTCCCCAGTGAAGTGTGGTCCGAGCTCTGAGTCCAGGTCATGGGAAACACCCCATCAGTCCAGACATTGTTGAACAGCAGCCGCGCAGCTGTGCCAGCTGTGTTGTCCTTGCAAGGAAATGCCTCGATCCACTTGCTAAAGAGATCAATCACTGTCAAACAGTACTTGTTCCCTCTAGGCGTGGTAGGCATTGGACCTTTGAAGTCAATTTGGATTCAGGTCCACGGACCCTCAATCCACTGATGCTGTATGGAAGCGGTGGGGTCAGCATTGACCATGGAGCAAGATAAGCAGTTGTCAACACACTGGTTAACATCTTGCTTCATCTGGGGCCACCAACCAGTTTCCCGCACTCGGTCTAAAGTGACACCGCGTCCGCGGTACCCTTGTTCATGAATGAACTGAATTATGTCCCCTTCCAAGTCTCAGGGCACGACCCAATGGCGCTAGTCACTGGCATCGGTCGCCCAAATCACACCCTCAATTTGTTCTATTTGAAAGCGGCCAGACTCGTCAGAGCCGTTTCTGGCCAACTCAGCAACTTCGGGGTCACCCTTCTGAAGGGGACCCAAGTCAAACATTCGAGGGAGCATCAACTGCTTTGGGTTGACGTTGATGGTCAACATGGGGGCCCCATCATCTTGCAAAGCAGTGTCTCGAGCTAAGGTGTCTGCCCTAGCATTCCAGATACACGTAGCCGTGCCCTTTTACTGATGCCCTCGGACATGAGCAACCTATGTTAAGGGCAGTTCTTTCCTCAATCTGGGCAGCTATCCTAACCCATTTATCCAGATGGGCGATGGGTTTCCCTTCTACAGTTTTGAAGTCATTTTGGATCCAGATTGGAAGTCACACACTGGCTGCCTTAGTAATCCAATCTGAATCTGTGTAAATGGCGAGTGGGCAGTCAAGCAGTTCATGTTCTAAGATAGCCTTTAGAGCTTCTACTTCTGCCGCTTGGCTGGAGTGTGGCCAGGCTGGAGTGTGGCCAGGCTTTCAATAATGGTTAAATTGGCTTTCTCTGAAAGGGCCAGAGAGGAGTGGTGCCCTTTCTGACTCCCCACTGATGTAAATAGTTCCTGTTTAAATGTAGGTTTAGTATAAGTTTAGAGGTAATAGTGATGGACTCACGTGGACTGTAGCCTTGTTATTCTTAATTGGGAAAGCCCTCGGAGCCTCACCAGAATACACCCAGGTGTACACGGATTGGCAGTTTAACACACAAGCCATGTGTCATTGGAACCCATACCCTGAGGTAGAAACACTGTTAAAAGGAACACAGCTGTTCCCTTAGTTTCAGAAAATATACCCCTTCGAACTGTCCACCCATTTTCAGATCCGCTCCCACAAGAGGCTGAGCGCAGAGTTAAAAATGGTCCTTGCTGGTGAAGAAGTGAAATTCGACCCCAGTATGGCCATCTCTGTTGCTCCCATGACCGCCCAAGTGGTCCAGAGTGATCATCGCCAAAACGCACTAATTATACTTAGCTTCACTTTAGAAAACTACTGCCCGACATGAGTGTGGAAAACATATATGTTTCATTGTCAAAATGTCACCCAGATACCGACAGGCTGTAAGTTATCCTGCAGAAAAATGTGGTGCCCCGACTCAGGTACCCGCAACCCCCCTCCTCCAGAACGCCACCCGGCTATACGTGTAGGTAGCTCCGTAGTCCGCAAGGACATAGAAATTGTTGCTTACTCAGATGTCCAACCCATAACCACCAAAATGCCCCAAAATTCACAGTTGTTAATATCTCCAGAATCATTCCAGCATGTCAGCCTTATCTGAAACTGGTATGGACACAGTAGGAACACTGGGAGAAGCGATGGGTATTGTTCTCCCACTCACACACTCGCCATAAGCGAAATATCCTAGGAGGAATTGGAACTGGTGGCGCAATTATTAATGCTATAGACAACGAGGTCCTAGCAAACAAATTAGGCATGATTGGCACAAAAACAAAAGACATTGGTATATCCTCCGCTGCTGGTTTAACTAACCTAGCGAGAGGAATGGAGTTGATAAGTCAATTGCTTCCACAGTGGGTTGGCGTTGAGCAAGACATAACATCCGACCTTGGCCGTGTTCTACAGAACACGACCCATGATCTGTCAGTTGCAATACAATGCATGTAACTACAGAGCAACGTGATCACCTTTGCCACTCAGGTGATCCAGGCCAGCCTCATGGGATTAATACACCCTGAGATCCTGAGCTTGCTAAGAGAGTGATATCAGGAATCTCTGGAACATCCTGCCGCTTTGGCATAGATATGGCACGCCACATGGAGGAGCCCAAATCTCACGGTGGACATCATGGCAGTCATGACCCAAATTAATAGCAAGTGCTTTTGTCTGTGAACTCTATGCACAAGTTTAACAGTACTGCCAAGTGGTGTGACCGTAAGAGTAAACCGCACTGCTGGGAACTGTTGCTTCTGCTCACAATTGGTTCAAGATTGTTTCGGTGAGGATTTCTATCTCCAAAGGGAGATATGAGATTATCTTTTGGAAACAGCATACCTACCCACGGAATCTGAGCTAGTCGGATTCCACCTGGAAAACGAGATTCCTGTGTCTTTATGGCTAAGGAAGCTCACCAACTTCGCGCAAAGAGTCAAGGAGGTTTCTCACTCCCTCCAGCAAATCACCATAACAGTTAATCATTCAGCTAAGGTGGTTGTCAAAACATTTGAGGAACTGGAAGCCGCCTCTAAACACTCGTGGTGGGACACCATCACATGGTCTTCCACAGGGCAAGGGATAGCTCACTTCGCCCTACACCCTCTGATCATGTTGGTCATGATACAACTGATACTTGCCCTATGTCTGATTGGCCTAGCCCTGTGGGTTAAATGACAGGTACTCCAGCTTCAAGCTGGCAGCTTTATTGAGAGCCTGAGGCGCACACCCATATGCTTGTCAACAGTTCATGTGAGTGTTTTGTGCTTTAAAATGTACTGTCCCGATAGGTTTCAAAAGCCTATCCGAGGGCAACCAATCTTTAGGTCTACCTTCGGAGTCCAGTTTATATTTATGAGGTAGTGATATTGCTGATTCGGAGCCAGCATCGAGCCATCAGCGCTGTGTTGGCAAGCTAACCCCAAGCCCTCGGTATACATCATCAGGCTTGGAGTGTGATCTTGCACTTGAGCAGGAGGGGGAACGCGGCGAGCTACTACCCCACAGGAACTCATCCTGTAGAGGGAGGGAGGCAGACTTTGGTTATTTGTCTGCTAACTGGAACCTGACCTAAGGGCCAGCGTGTAAGTGGGAACCACAGAATCCCGGCTCCCAAGGACCGATGGATCAATACAGGCACCCAATCAGCAACCTCACTCCCGTCTCGGCCTGCCTACAACCAATACAGCTTTTGACTGAGAAGCTATTTAAGTCCTCGCTCCCATGAAGTCCTTTTGGTTACAGTGAGCCAAATTTTGAATTCCAACCCAACACCCGGTAGGCTTTGAGCTGGCAATTTGCATCTATTGTATACATTGGCTACTAGCAATGTCAGTCTTCTGCAAAATAGCTACAGGTTGATGGCTCCAGAGAACCCGGACAAACCCCGGACCAGACCATCACCCCCCGGACACCGTAGGGGGGTGAACTCCAAACTACCACAGCTCCAGCTGGGAACCCATCCGAGGAGATGGCCCTAGCTCTCCGACGCAGCTGTGCGACCCAGGGGGAGTGATCCAGACACCCTCCAACGTACTTTAAAAAAACTGTTTGCCGATACCCCTCCTTTAAAGGACTTTTGCCTTTCAACATGGAACTTTCCTCCTGCCATGCCCTGCAAACTGCTCGCCTGCACGAGCTAGCTACTCCAGCTAGCTGATCTGCAAAGTGGATACATTTTAACTTTCACTGCTCTGCTCCTGCAAAGCCTCATTCACAGGCACGCTCCTGCTACCAGCTTCAAAGGACTTTTGCCTTATATTATTTACTACTATTGTTCATTGACTAACAGGTCTCTATTGATGGGACATTTTGACATTGATTGATGCGTAATTGACATTTGTGTGAATGTGGTTAGGTTTAGGTGTTTAGACAGGAATGTTTTTAAGAGAGAAACCCTTCATGCTCCCTGCAAAGTCCCCATGGCCCATGGAGTGATGCTACATCTGTGCCGACAGACCTCTGTTTCGTGCTAAATTTACTTTGAAATGTTTAACTGGAACATGTTCAATTTGTTCCAAATTGACCATTTTTGAGGGGGAGATTGTTTTTACCGTGTACTAGCCTTACTGTGGAAGATATTAGATATCATTTTGATATCACAATTCGGCCCCATTATGCCACCCTCCGCCAAGTGTTTGTGAGGCCCCCGAACAAGCACAGAACTAGGCATGGCCATTGATTGCTGAATATTCCATTCTCCACCCAGGCAGGCCAGACTCAGCCAGATCTCGCTTTAGGAGACCTCCCCAGACAAACATCTCATTAAAGATGCATGCTGTTTACAAAGAAATCCCTGCCCCGAGCAGGCAACTTGATGAGCAAGATGCTTAACTGTCAAGTATGCTGCATCTGCATACTGGCCATTCCATTGTCGATTCGGAACTAATTCAATCATGCTAAATTCTGGCCTTTCGGAGACTTTTTCTCGTGCCCAAACCTCATTGTTCTCTCCCAAGTACAGACTAGCCTATGGTCATACTTTCCCTATAAAAACCCATGATTCTGAGACCTTTCTCGGATCGCTTTGAACTTCCATCCAGCCTTGCTGCCACTTCACCCACGGAGCTTTCCCCTCAGTCTCAGTCTGAGACTGCGCACTTATGGACCTCCGCAGTGAGATACCCTGGGCTTCAGACAGGTGTAGTATCACCCAATTCAACAATCTCTCTTAAAAATCCTCTATACCACTACTACCTTTATTTTCTATAGTTACTTGTGTGAGTGTGTTACATACCCTGTCTGCTTGTATTTAATAAAATCACAGTTATTATTTCATATTTGGTGTGCTTCTTGGCTTGGCCTGACCCTGTAGACATTGGGTTTAAAGATTCCGCTGCGTTGCCCTGCCTCTCCTTTTGCTAACTTGTGCTCTGAGCTAATTTTCCCCATCAATAGTTGAGCACGCTTGGAGTCCTTCGCGGGACCCCTAGTAAACAGGGTAACAAAACCTTGATTCTCTCCAAAAATGCAAAGACCGGAGAAATAGCAGAGCACTGGATATAGCAAAATGAGGCCAGAGTAACCCAGCAAGACCTTCAACCCAGGTTTTCATGTACACAAGGACTATCAAGAAGGGGAAGATGTGAAAACTTATAGACAATAAGGCGAAGAGGGTGTAAAAGCTGTAGTACTGCACCTGTCCAGAAGTCTTTGGTCTGGGAAGTGGACAGAAAGAAGGAGCTCAGTGAAGAGAGGTAGCTGAGGGGAGCACTCCAGTAACAGAGTGCCAGTCTGTTGGCATAGTGGGGGAGTTCTCCAAAGAGAGTCTCGAAAAAGGGGACTACTTATAGGGTAAGACATACCTCGAAGACAGACTCTTTTCTGGGAAGAACAATTTTCAGAATAGAAGGAAAATACTGCACAATAGCAACTTGATGGCTTACATGATTGTTTCATGTAAATGGACCTCGCCATCATAGGATTTGCTGAGGCCAGTGTTGCTCAACATGGAAAAATCCGGTAATCCCTTCAAATTGGCTTGTGGCTAAGGACCCTTTGTTTGCGTGGATGTGCCTTGCCTGAGGTCTCCTTGGGAACCGTAACTGGGGATTTTCCTGGCCTTGAGCTATGTCCAGTCGCTTGACCTATTTGTCTACACACCCACCCAGGCAACCTCTTTGGCATAGCTGATATATTTTTGATATTAATTTTATATCCCCGGGACGGGGTCTGCTAATGGGAGTAATAGCAGCTAGATATCCCAAATACACTGACGTATAGTTTGTTTTGCTTTCATATAACCCATATTCATATAACCTATGGTAAGAATGGCATTTTGTGTAAATCCTAGTCTTAACACTTTCTCTTCAATTGTCTTTTTCCACCTTGACTGAAAAGGATCACTAAGGATCAAAGGGGCCAGACCTTTAGGCATGAATAACATTTTTAACCAAAAATTTAACTTTTAAATCCATATCTGAGATGTGATAGAAAGTTGACTTGTCTCTAGCTGTAAGAGTACATTTGCCACACAGCTTGGGAGACAAAGAATGGTTCTCAAAAATTTTATTTCAACAGATTCTAAAGCAGTAACATTGCTAAACACACACATTTTTGCTCCATATAGCATTTGTGGTAAGGTCTTAGCGTTGAACACCTGGAGTGCTGAGGGTACATGCTGGCCTCCCTTGGCATAGAAAAATGAAATTAGTGAATTATAACTCCATTGTACATTCGCTATAGCATAAGATACTTGAGCATTCCAAGATCCAGAAGATTTAAAAACTAATCCCAAGTATTTATAGAATATAACCTGTTCAATTGAATGACCGTTGATTTGCCATTGGTGTTTACACCGTTTTCGAGTAAAGACTATGACTTTAGATTTATCATAATTGATTACCAGCTGTTCTGTGCTGCAGTAGACAGCTGGCTCTCTTAGTAGCTGTCTCAGACCTACACATGAAAATGACAGAAGTACTGAACTATCTGTGTAGAGTAGAATAGATACAGGTCTCCCTGCCAATTTAGGTGGATATGTATTTATCTCAGACAGTGTTGACCAAGGAATTAATATAAACATTGAACAAGGTAAGGGGAAGGGCACAACCTTGTTTTTCTCCAATATGTGTTGGTATTGATCTGGTCAAATGTCCTTCATGATTACATCTCACTCACAGATATGTTTTATCATAAAGACTGCAAATGAGAACCAACAAATGCCTGTCCATATTGGTAGCCTCAAGTTTGTGCCATAATCTATCTCTTGGAATCATGTCAAAGGCAGACTTGATGTTTATGAAGGCTATGTAAAGTGCCCCCTAGAAGAAAAGAAATATTTTTCTAATAAATCCTGTAATATTAATCCCTGATCAACTGATGAGCACCCAGGCCTAAAGCCTGCTTGTTCTTCCTCCAGAAATTTTTTTCTGTCCATCTAGCTTAGTAATTTCTCTAAAGGATGACTAGCATACAACTTGTTAATGATGCTTAACAAACTGATTGGTCTGTAATTGGCAGGATCTGATTTTTTACCTCTTTTTTTTATAAATAGGGATGATTATTGCAAGTCTCTAATCAGGTGGAATGCAAGCAGTCCAGTCTATACATGTAAACAAGATAGCTAAAACTGGTGTCCACCACTCCAAATTTGACTTGAGCAGTTCAGGGCGTATATGATCACTACCAGGGGCTATGCCCAGTTTAAGTCTAGAAAGGAGACTGCCAATTTCAGATGATGAAACCGGGGCCAGTCAGGAAGCCCTTCTAGGTCTTGTGGAGTTAATGAACCTCTAGCTTGCCTATCAGCATACATAGTGCTGAAATATGATTCCCAGGTCTTCACAGGGATGTGAAAATCTAATCCACATAAGTTGTTTTGCCAGCCCCTAGACACTATTTTCCAGAAAGTTGCTGTATCATGGATCCGTGATGCAGCAATTAACTTCTACTAATTCATTCTCAATGCCTGTCTCTTTTTTTCCTTGATTAAATTTTTATAATTCTTCTTTAACAACAGCCTTTCTACAGGTAAGAAACCCATATTCAGCTTCCTATATAATCTCTATTTTTCAACTAGAGATTTCTTCATATCTAAACATTCTTGGTCAAACCATGCCTTAGACATGAAAGAATGGATATGTTTTCTGGGAGCTTTATTGCATAACAAACAATTCTGAAGGTGTACAATTAGATTCTGATACAAACATAAAACCTCTTCTGGTGATCTTACAGATAGAAGGGAGTCTCTTAATCAAAAGACAGCTTTCTGAGTAAAGGAGATTGGTTGAGGCTTGCTCTGCTTAACCTTCCATTAGATATGAGAAAATCTTAAGTCAGCCTCCAAACTCAATGCACATTCAAACTCAGCATAAAGATCTTGTGCCTCAAGATTTTAAAGTTTCAATTAAAGGGAAATGATCACTTTCAGCACGTACATCCACCCTGAAACTTGAAACCAAGTTTAACAAACTGTAAGATACCATTAGGTAGTCATTCGTTGAAGGTCCAGTCCCAGATGTAAATGTAAATTCGCCAAATCTATCTTCTTCTGTAGCGGGAACACAGAGGCAGGGAAACCAGAAGTTAAGAAAAAAGAGTTTATTTAAAAGTAGCGGCCGGGCTGCTTGGCTGGCCAATAGTGCTAAGAGCCTCGAACACAGTTAACAGAATGATTTTATAGCATTTCTGACACATAAAGACATTTCTCCTTGCCCCTCCTTCTCTAAGGGTTGCTATAGCCTTCACTCCCCCTTATCTCCCTAGTTGTTTACATTCCAGAAGAAGCAACAATGCACACTATGACCTAATCTTGTAATGGAGACAGGGACTCTACTGAGCCTTGCTAGCGCAGCATATTGCAAAACACTCTGACTTGTCACACACTTTTGAAGGATTTCTGTTAACACTTTTATAGAGTCTTAAGGCTACCTAGACTGACCCTCCTTCAAAGTCCACTTCACTTCAACCCCACTATTCAACATCACTAAATCTAAGTTATTTATCATTTGCAAAAGATACAAATTAGAAAAATTGTACACCTTGTCTTTAAATTGTCTGAAAGGTATCAAGTGACCTGCTTCTGCTTCAGGGGGGTGCTCACCAAAATGGTTATAAATTGTTTCCTCATTTGGACCCAATCTGGCATTGAAATCACCTGCCAAGATCACAAGTGCTTCTGGGTGCCTGGCAGAAGTTTTATTAATGAATTCTTGCAGCCTCATCCACCTGTTCTTAATTTGCTGTCTTTGAGTTAATAGAGGAACATTTATTAGCAACAATGAGAGTGAATACAGTTCAATAACCAGAGCAATTGCAATATTAGGAAGGAGATCAGTGTCAGCTTGGTAGAGATCAAAGCTTGGTAGAGATCAATATGCCAAGCCCTCTCCTGGGGTGGCCTCTTCTTACACTAGGGTCTGCTTTCAAGAAATGTGTTTCAAAACCATTTAAATCTAAACTATCACACTCCCAGGTCTCTTGGAGAAAAAATATATCATGACTTCCAATAAAATCACAAAAGGAATGGTCTACTATCTTATTATGCCAACCTGCAATGTTCCAGGACAGAAATAGCAGCTGATGGGTCTGGTGAATCTGATGTGCTAATTTGAGTCAATCTGAAAGGTGAGGAGATCTTCCAACGTGAGGTTTTGGAAAGCTTCTTTTCAAAACAAAACCTTCCTTTTGCCCCAGAGGACACAGATCCAGTTTACTGACAGTAAAATTTGGGCAGCAGTACCAGGTCCTTGATTATCTCACTATGTTCTTTAATGAAACACTGCACTTTACTTGGCTGTGATCATTGTCCTTGGGCCATCTTGTAGTTTCAGCAGCTTCTGCAGCATAGACTATAGCATCCAAAGATGTGTTTAATCTGCTCACATTAGACACTAGTGGTTTGAAAGTATTACCGAAAGATGATCCCATGTTGGCTGCTTTTTGTGGATATAAGGCCCCGCTTTGGGGGTCCCCAATATCAGTATGGTTTGGATGGGCACCATACCTAATCGGCATCATATGCAATTGGCAACACATTTTATTGGCTCTGATATCAAATTCAAGCCTGAGAGGTGACAGAGAGGTCAAACTGAGTGAGGAAAGAAGTTGACTGTAAATGTGAGAAGCATAGGTCAACTCCAAAATTCCTCCAGGTAAGACTGAGTCATTTGTCAGGCAAATACACATCATTCCTGTGGATAATAGGCTTAAATAGAAGCTGGAATTTTCCAGGGAATCCAACTGTGAGGAGCCCACCAGGACACTGATTGACAGATATCCATCCTTTGTACACCTGGATTCTTTCCTCTGTCCTCACAGCACCCACAATAGACAGCTATTACAACATTCATCATGTCTTTGTCAATCAAAGCACTAAGCCCATCAACAGGCAAAAGACTCATTGTCCACAACAGATTCCCTTTGTCTTGCTTCTGGAATCTTCACAGCCACAAGCTATTTTCAGGGTACAAATACCCCTGATTTGAGGATGCCCAGTGCAGTCTCTTGAGGGTCTACCCATCACTCTGTCCGTCTGGCTCCTGAATGAGAACTACCCTTAGGTCCTACCCAAGCCAAAATACATTTCTTCTCTTCACTACTCTTCTGGACTGGTAATTATAAATCCTCCCAAATCCCTCAGCCTCTCTACAATTTTTCCTCCCTTTCTCTTTCAGCTAGCTCTTGTGTGAATGTGTGATTGGGTGTATCTTATGTGCAGACATGAGTGAATTCCCCTCAATAAAATCATTTTATTAGACAATTTTGCTTGGTTTTTGGCTTGGCCTGACCCCGTAAAAATTGAGTTTAAAGATCTCGCTAGGTTACCCTGCCTCATGTAGCGCTACAGCTTGTGCTGTGGCTTATTCTC
Organism: Iguana delicatissima; assembly: GCA_948472985.1. Taxonomy (NCBI): domain Eukaryota; kingdom Metazoa; phylum Chordata; class Lepidosauria; order Squamata; family Iguanidae; genus Iguana; species Iguana delicatissima. The sequence continues at coordinate 141,156 of CAOKZL010003523.1, read as the reverse complement.
ATTCCCCATTATTTGGAGCACATTGAGGTGTCCCCCATGGGACCCCAGAAATCAGGGAAACACAGAGAACCTTGTTCCCATTCTTTGAGCTCCCTCATTGAAAGCAAGGCAGCTGTTGTTTTTGCCTCTACAGAGGGTAGCCTGGGGGCAAAATCCTCAGAGATGCTTTTCATTTCATTCTTATAAGAAAGTAGATTCATTTCTTCAGTAACCTGGTGATAGTGGCTTCTCAACTCAAAGTCGTAACTCATGATGGTATGCCTCGTGAGCTGCTTTGGGAGCCTGGTAGTCTAAATTTTGCTCATAAGAATCTTTCTGCCTCTTCATCAGACCTATCAGATAAGAACATAAATGATCAAGTCTGGACATTATTTCATTCTGGGCCTCATGAGGCAGGGCATAGACGCATTGCATTAGGTTCTTTTCAGTATTATCAAAGGGAACATTCTCCAAATTCATCAGGTGTAAGGGTCCAGGGTCTCAAGACTGAAATGTGACCACAACCCTGGCATGTAAGCCATCAAAATATAAGTACTCCACGTATACTAGATCTGCAATATTCAAAACACCAGGAATAAATGCCCTTAAAATATTTCAAAGATGGGCTTTACGCTTCTCTTCTGACAAGATTCCCAAAGCCTTTGAGTAGTTGATAAAACTAATCTATTTTGGATCAGCATCAATTTCCAATTCCCATCTGAAGAAACTGTCTCCTTTGTTCGTTTAGTGTTGGCTTCTGACAGAACATAAGACCAAGGATCCTGAATTAGAGAATCTGATGTGGAAGTCTGCTTTGGAAACTCCAGAGGAATGGGAAGACAAAGTTTAGGAGGCTTTTGCTTTGTTTCCTTCCTAGTTGATGACTTCCCAGAATGTTGTTTGGGCTCCATAGCTAGACTACTGTCAAGTAGTTTAAAACGCTTTCTGAAATCTGTGTGTGTGTGTGATGCACTGCCTTGATATTTTTGATATTTTTACTTTCTTTTGTACTTATGATATTCCTTCTGCATTGATTCATCTCAAGAGCTGTATAAGTCTTCTTTGTTGTTTTATTTTTCCTAATTGAAGAGAGTCTATTGATGTTCTTTTCAGCTCTTGTAGCCTCTTTGTCAGATTTTATCCAGGAGGGTTAAAAATTTTTTACCAAAATGGTAATAATTTTATTACAATCAGATAAAGAAGATTTTATATTTTCAACATCCTCTGTTAATGATACAAGCCACTTTCTAACTAATAGACTCTCCTCAATTGTCTCAGAGAGCTGGCAAAGGGACTCTTGTGGTTGCATTAACATTATTTGAAGAAAACTCTGAAATTTGTTTTAGCATTAATCCCTCTACTTGGTCAGCAAGGGTTAACTTTTGAGTTACCGGGGTCTTTGCAGGAGACAACTCAGCAGCTGAGCTAGCTAGACTAGCATATTCCTTGTAACTTTCATTGTTATCACAGAGAGACTCTTTAGGATTGATATTAGACTATGAGAGCTGCTGTTTTTCAGCTACCTCCTCACATTTCTTGTTTGTGTAGAATTGAGTAAATTTTTTTGAGCCTTTGCTTTCTTTGGAGGAGGATTTCTAACAGATGGGGTAAGGCCATGAATTTTATAACCACTCCAAGTCATCATCATATTCTTGTTTCTTCATTAAGTTTTCTTACTTTATTTTTACATTAGATTGTCAGCCTATAATCCATCGGCAGCCGCCAGCCAGCCAGCCAGCCAGCCAGCCACTATAGCTTCGTTTATCCTTAATCGGCAATGTCCTCTATTTCAATCCTTTTCGCTTGCAATGGTATGATATGAAAGAATCCACTGACTTCACTTACTCCCTCTGTTTTCTTTCGTTTCCACTTGTAGTTGTAAACCCTCAGTTCCTTAAACAATTCACAGGAAGAAAAGGGAGGGAAATAAACAGAGATAAAAATAAAAGGGCAGAGAAATGTGTCCATCTAATTTCTAAACAACTGATAAGGTATAGAAATCACTTATCAATAATAATATATATATATATATATATATATATATATATATAAAAAATTGTAATTTAGACTATACGGGTTCCATTGAAACCAAACTAAAACCAGATTTGAGGTTGATGAAGGCTGCAAAAATCTAACTACTAGGGACTGAGGTATACTTCTCAGAAAGATGGGCTAAAACACAACAATGATCCAAAGCTGTTACCCTGTTTACTGTGGGTCCTGGGAGGGACACCTAAATAACCAAACTATAAAAGACGATTTTGGAGAAAATTAGTTGGAGCACTCACTTAAGCTAGCAAGAGGCAGGGTAACTTTGCAGCATCTTGCAACCCTATGTATACGGGGTCAGGCTAAGTCAAGAAGCACACCAAAATATGAAATTAACTGTGATTTTATTAAATACAGACAAACAGTGTATGCAACAGACTCACACAAGTAACTATAGAAAATAAAGGTGTTAGCGGTATAGAGGAGTTTGAGGGTTTGTTGAATTGGGTGATACTACACCTGTCCGAAGCCCAGGGTGGATCACAAAGGAGGTCCATAATTGCGCAGTCTTAGATGGAGACTGCGGGGAAAGCTTGGCGGACGAAGCAGCAGCAAGGCTGGATGGAAGTTCAGAGCGATCCGACGAAGCTCTCGGAACCAGGGGTTTTTAAGGGGAAAATATGACCATGGGCTAGTCTGTACTTGGGAGAGAACAATGAGGTTTGGGCTTGAGACAATGTCTCTGAAAGGTCAGAATTTAGCATGATTGAATTAAGTCCGAATCGACAATGGAATGGCCAGTAAGCAGACGCAGCGCACGACGGTTAAGTGTCTAGCTCATCAAGTTACCTGCTCGGGGCAGGGGGCTCTTTGTATTAGCGTGCATCTTTAATGAGGTGTTTGTCTCGGGAGGTCTCCTAAAGCAAAATCTGGCTGAGTCTGGCTTGCCTAGGTGGAGAAAGGAATGTTCAGCAATTAATGGCCATGCTTGTTCTGTGCTTGTTCGGGGGCTTCACAAACACTTGGCCGAGGGTGGCAAAATGTGGCTGAAGTGTGATATCAAAACGATATCTAATATCTTCCGAAGCCAAGCCAGTTCACGGTGATAGCAAAGCCAATAAGAAAACTTTAAACCCAATCTGTTGCTCATCCATTATTCTGTTATGTTCCATCCAGGTAAGAAGCTTACAGTCTAGTTACCATGCATAAACATTCCCAGTAACTGAGAGACAGCCAATATGATGAAAATTAGCTGGCTTAGTCCTCCAATCTTTCTTGAAAACAAGCAGTAAAGTTCTTTTACTCCAAGGGCTTTATCACAGAAGGGAGGCAGATCATGATTGCATTGATTGATTGATTGATTGATTGATTGTATTTTTAGGCCACCTTTCTCCTGGAATTGGGATCCAAGGTGCCTTCCAACAATAAATACACGTTATAAACATTTAAAAAACATTTAAAACATTTAAAACAGTTTTAAAAAATTAAAAGGATATAAAAGCATAAAAACACTTAAAATGATATTCAAATTACAACAGTTAATAAATAAAACTACCTGGCTTATGTAAAAGCCTATTTGAAGAAAAAAGTTTTCACCTGCTAGTGAAAAGAGAGCAGAGAGGGAGCATACCTCACCTCCTGTGGAAGAGCATTGCACAGGGTGGAGCAGCCAATGAAAAGGCTCTCCCGTGTCCTCACCAGGTGAGCCTGGGATGGTGGTGGGACAGAGAGAAAGCTTTCCCCAGCAGATCTTAATGTTCTAGCTGGTTTGTACAGGGAGATACAGTCTTTCAGATAGCCTAGACCTAAGCTGTTTAGGGTTTCATTAACATGAACCCATTATTGACCTCCTTTATAAAAGAAACACTTTCCAAATGGTCTCTTTCCAGGAGAACAACAGAATAAAGTAATGTGATGCCCCAACCTAAGGCCATTTCCACACGAGGATGATACATTGTAGTAGTGTTGAATCCTTATCTTTCCATCTGCACATTGAACTATTTTAGGGTCCTAGTTTTCCTTGTGGTGCTGCACTTTTTCATCTCTTAGCATGGTTAACTTCAACAAGAAACTGTTGTATCATAAAATCGGAAAAATTCCAATGTAAATCTCCCAAATTGGTTCTGCTTCGTTTTTCGCCTACATGCAGAAGCGTAGCATTGATTCATAGCTCAGAAGTGGCCAGCTATGGGTGTTCCCAGGCTGTCCCTTTTGACATTTCCAGCCTTATCTCTTTCCTACATCAAAGGACAGGCTGCCATCATTATTGTGTTCACGTGGCTTTCCCCCCCTTACCCGTCCATCTTTTTCTCTACTTTGGCTGGTTTTTTGCTCAGCCTCCCAGCCAGATCTTCTACCCTGCTGGGACAGGCTTGCCTGCCACTGCTACTATGGTTTTGCATTGCACTTTTTCACTCTCAGTTCACAGTCATGCAGCCAGGATCGATCAGCTGGGCTGGATTTGAACTCATCAGCCTCTCCATGGAAGGAAAAAAGAGAAAAGTGGAAGGGGAAGGCAGGCCATCAGCTGGTTGAGCACCAGAGGTGGTGCCTCTTTGCCCTGGCACACACCAGACTGGCAACAAGAGATAGTCCAGTTCCATCCCCTCCTTTCCCAATCTCCCCCTTACCTGAATTCAGACTCAGCCGCTGCTGCGTGGCAGAGGTCCTGCACCAAACTGTACCTTTTCCCTGCACTTTGGAGCTGCTGCCAACTGACAAACGGAGAGCCAGTTTGGCTTAATTCTCCAGGGGGCAAGGGTTTCGAAAAATCAAAGCTCTGTTTCTGTCAGGGCTAAATCTCCCCTAGAAGAACTTGGGTCTCAAGAGTAGAAATGAGACAGTGCCTTTAAACACATGCAGAGCACCTCCTTCGTCTATTTACATCTAGCAGTAACATAGCACCTGCAGCTTTGCACGGAAGTAAATCTCAGAAAATTAAACTAGATATCTAAGTGAAATGCTACTAAGATGGGAACCTTAAAAACATCCTTGAGCATTGCTTGTGTCAGGATAGTTAAATGGACAGCAGGAAAAGAGTGGATCTGGTAATGGACTGTTAAAACATGTTTTTTTTTCCACATATCAATGAACATACATACCTACACACAAATGTAGTAATGTAGAAATGTGTTTAAAATGTGTGTTTTATTTTTTCTAAAGAAACAGACCAATCAGTGATGGCGGGGCAGGGTGAGGGAGGAGAATGGGAGTGGCCAGGGACTTGCTGTTGCAGATGCAGCAACCGCTGTTCTCCACTATAGTTTGATGTAAACGGGTGCATGTGTGTGTACAGAGCGTAGTTTCTGAAATGAAGTGTAAAAATATCGCTCTTGACATGTGGTGAACTCTTGCATGGCAATGGCAAAAGATGCTGTTATCCTGCTGTAAGTGCAATCTAGTCAACTCGTGTGATAAAGTCCAAAACCCTAGGAACTTTACCAGCCTTAATGAAAAGGAAGAGACATGAAGTAGAGGTGATCACTAATCTGTCTTAAATTTTTAAGAAAGCATGGAATCTGAGCTGGGGGCTTTACCACAATTAAGCAGAGATCATCAGAAATTTCTGCAGAAATTACAGCTTCCCCTCTCAAGAATCAGAACGGAGTTGAACAGCATAAATAAAGACTTATTAAAAGCATGAAGGAATTTTTTTCCCCATTCACATGCAGAGATACAACAAACAGGGATTGATAAACACAAGACAGAGCACCTGTCACAATCTGGCAAAGCATTTTACTATACTTCCTTTGAATGACAAAGATTAATAAACTGCATTTTTCCAATGCAGTTTTTTTCTTTTGATTGATAAGTGTTTTATATTTCTGCTTATGATTAAAATAAGATTCAGATAAGCACTTGTCTCCATCACTATGATAGTTAAAGTATATCTGTCTTACTTGTTTCTTCAGCATCTAGATCAAACTAGTTTTTGCTCCTAGGATCATTATAGCTTTCTGGTAAACTGATTTCACCTAAGTACCTTTGATTTCAGAAATAAATAAATTTTAATATTTTAATAAGATAACTTGGCTTCATCAGGAGAAGTAGAATGTTCTAGTAGCACTGCAAACAATCATAAGTATCTATAAAAGAATCAAATTTTCACTCAGTCCTGTTTGTCCATTTAATCCTGCACTGCTGAAACTGTAAGGAATAATCCAACAACGGAGGTTCAATAGAAAGTCAAATATTTGAAGAAAAATCAGTAAATGTAACTAACAGACAGTGATCACTAGCTGCAAGTTAATCAATGTGAAAGGATGAACTTTCCTTGTAAGTGGCTGAGATATTAAAACACAACACTGTTCCCCAATGAAGAACTAAAAGTCAACTCTCTAGTCAAGTCACTCAAAATTATTTAGAATAATTTTTGTTTTGCCAAAACGCTAAAAAACCAAAACAAAACCCAGAGATACACCAGAAACATTCTGAGTTGCATTCTTGGAATATCTAATAAAAGCAGATTGTTATACTGTATATTCTATTCTATTCCTTGAAGATACCTAGAATCTGCTAATATTGCATCATCAGAGCCCACCTCAGCATTAAAATCACCGGCCATATGGAAACATGGAGCTGGATAAAGTGCTCAATGTAAATAATATATTGCTCTAATTCATCCACTGGGTTTTCTTTCAGAGTTACATCTTAAGAGAAGGAGGTACATATCAAACAATATAATCTGAAGTCTGACACTCTTAGGTCCAGGAAGCACAACAGTTTCCACATTGAGCAAAGCAGAAACCATACAAAGCAGACCTGCTCTTGGCCTGCCTCTGCCTTTAGCCAGTGACTGGATCTTTCTGCACTACACTGTTATAGTGCTATCATTCCACTTTCAGTATCCTGTGGAATCCTGGAGTGTGCAGTTTAGGGAGGGGCATTTAGAATTCTCAGCCAGAGAGCTCTTTGGCTTCAGTAAACTAGAAACCCAAGAATTCCACAGGATGTTGAAAGTGGAATAATAACACTATAACAGTATAGTGCAGAAAGGCCCTAAGTATCCACCAATGAGCTAGAGATATATCCATTAAAACTAATATAATCACAAGTCCCAGTGTCTTGCAACAAAACGATATCAAAGGATTCAATATAATTAACAAAGCTGTTTCTTATCACTGCTTTCCAACTAGTTATATTCTAATATAAATACCTCACCAGAAATGCTGAATCATGCCCCAGACAACCAGACTATGGCAGTTAACCTTCTCTAACTTCTGGTTTTGATTGTGAACTAAACAATTGGAAAAGTCTGCAAGTTTGAAGAGACTGAACAAAGCTTAGATAACAGCTTTTTCCCTCCATTGACCTGATCATTACAGATTGAAAACAGTTTAACGTGCAGAGTACAGACAGGCAGATTTAGGAAGGCCATTACTTAAGTACAAAGTAATTCTACATACAGTGCCTTTACTCATACTTACTTAGGAAACCATCTGCAAACTACAAGAATAAATTTCTGTTGAATACTTCAGAATGCATCTTCCCTTTTCACATTTAAACTCATTTACATTATAAAAGATAGTCCAATCAATTCCAATCAATTCCACGCTGGGGTGACAGCCAACAACGCATCTGCCTCACATGAAAAGACTCCCAGCCTCTTAGATACGTGTTGTCAGGATCATACCCATAGCTTTCGTCTCTAGCTCTTTTCCTTCTTGCCCAGCCAAACTGTTTATCCTATATTGATTGAACCATGTATCCATTTACCATTGTAAAAGCTGGGGATTCATGGGGGGGGGGGGTCACCTTAATCTTCACTGAAACCCTTTTTGAAATTCTTCAACATACACTGTAAGGGGGTGCAAGGTTTGCTTCCCCCACCACCCATTTCCTCCCCAGCTAAGATCAAGACAGACACAGAAGGAAAAGGGGGGTGGCTAGTCCTTATGGGGCACCAGAGTGGGCATATACTTTTGAAACATATGGCCAGATTGAATTGCGACTAAGGAACGGCTAAGACTGTTCTCACTCTAACAGTCCAAGCAGGCAGAAAGAAAGGGGAGAGAGGTCTCTCCGAGGTGGAAACCATCCTGGGCTGTAGCTCGCTACTCCAGAGTCAGACCTGGTTCTACTGGGAGGGATGTTAAACCCTCGCAGCTACGCCCATATTTCCCAGGACGCCATTGCACAAGACCATCCCTCAAAGTCAGGGATGGCAGATGTCCTGGTCGGACCTGCCCTACTCAGGGTATCAGGGCTGACTCTGTAGGCCTGATCTACCTCAGACCAGGGAGACTCTCCTAGTCTCCCACCCAAAATGGTGAAAAAGAAAGAGCTAGCAAAAAACAAAAAAAACAAACAACACTTAAAGCAACCTATTAGCTAATCAGGCGAAAACTATTTACAGAAACCAGGAGCTCGGAGGGGTCGCCACTCTATCTCCGCTCCGCCAGCTGGGGGCCGTTCAACCATTGTCAAACGCCTCGTAGATGGAGACAAGCGTCTCGGACTAATTAAGGGCTGGCATTCCCTTGCCACTTAAGGAGGTCTGGCAAATTAAAGGGTCGTTGGGCACCAGGATCTTCTGGCTCGGGGATGACCGCTGATGCAGGATCAACCGGCTGACCCTTCCATTCTGTCAAGTTAAGGTGGAGGTTGGCAGCTAGTCCAAGTGCTTCCTGAAATTGTGGCTGGATGGTGATCGAGACAGAGCCAAGGACTGCCTTGGCCCCTCTCAAAATCACCTGTGTCACAATGAATTGGGTGCCTCTGAACATGAAGACATGCTGGCACCAAAACAACTTTGTGGAGGAGAAGGCAGTAGCCATGTCCGCTTCCATGTGGCTTTTGGGACTCTCCCTTTTTGAAACCTCCCAGGCTGAACTACAGCAAAGGGAGTAGTTGGCATCAAGTTGGGGGGTGCTAGGGTGAGTGCTGGGCAGGAACCTCTCACTGCCTGAATTCCCAGTCTCCCTTGGAATTTCCCAGGTAGCCGGCATGGAGCGGAAGAACTCTCCGGGCCACTGTTTCAAGGAAATCCTGTGGGAAACTGCTGGTTTCTAACCGGGGGCTCAGAGCTGGGATGAGGGAGAGCTTTGGAAGCGTGGGGCTGGCTTCCGCGAGCAGTGTGCTCTCCTTCTCCTGACACTCACACTGTCTGGCAAGCTGCTGTGTCTGGTCAGATTCTGTGGGGGCTTCCTCCTGAACCTCAGCCTGGTGCGATCCTTCTCGGTGCTGTGAAAGCACAGTGATCTCTGAGATAGCAGGATTCGCACTCGGGGCTAAGTCGGGGGAGCTGCAACATGCCTAGTTCTAGTGCGCCCTGGGTGCTTGTTTCCCTTGAAGGGCTTAGGTTGGGGTCCCCCCTCGCCATATCTGGGCAAATGGATAGCGTCGGAAGTGGGCTCACCCTGTCTCGTCAGCTTGGGGAGCAGCACTTTTGGCGCTGCTCCGAAGTCTGAAGGAGGGGTGGCAGGAGTCTTGTCCCTACAGGTCCCAGTGCCTGCTGTCACCTTGGATCTACCCCATCTGTTGGGCTTCAGCCGAGCTGCAACTCGCTGGGAGAGATCCCGGGACCGAGGGCACCCCATGCTTGAAAGTGTAGTGTCGGGTAGTATCCAGCCGGAGGTGGGTCGTTCTTCACGGCCTGGACTGGTTGTTTACCACCCGCAGAAAGCTGTTTGTCCAGAGCTTCTAGAAGCTCCGACGTGGGCCACTGGTCGAACTGGCTCATGTCCAGTCCGCACCGGCGTAGCATGCTCCAGATTCTGGCTCTGTCCAAGGGAGCCTGCTGGGTTGGGGGCTCGTACCCGCCAGATGTTTCCCTGGGAGAACCATACTGAAAAGATGGTTTGGGGGCAGTGGACTGACTATGAGAGTCCCTTCCCTGCCACTGCCTGTCCTGTCTGAGAATGGGGCGCGAGTTCCAATCCCCTCGAGGAACGGAATTCGGGGCCGATTTTCTATGCTGCGAATGGGGTCCATAATTGGAGTAAGTTATTTCCGCCATGGGTTCCCAATTCCCAGATTCCTTCTTATGTGCCTTGGGAGGTCACAGGGTGTCAACCTCTCGCAGCAGGTCAGAGACCCTATGGAGGTTGTTCCCAAACTCTTCCCAGGAGGTCGTGTCTGGGTTTACCAAGCCCAGGGTCAACCTTGCCTCACGGTTCAAGCCTCTGTAAAGCATCGACTTGAACTCAACGTGATCAAAGCTGTACCCGCGGGCCATCAGGGGGACCTTTTCGGCCAGAATTGCAAGTAGTTGCTTCTTCGCCATGTAAGCCTCAGGGTTCTCGTGAGGACCCTGCTGCTCCATAACGTAGAGCGCATTAACACTCTGCCCAGGCCAAAGGATCTTCATGATCTCTCGCATCCAGTCGCGTGCCTCAAGTTTAACTAAACCTCGGGCTGCCACGGCTGATTCAAGAGTCGGTAGGTCTGCGGGGGACATACAAAGGCAAGACAGTTGGGTTAGGTCCTGACCATTGGCTGTAGGGTGCGAATGCGACACCACATTGAGCCACATGATGCCGGTGGACCGATTTAAAGGGTCCAACTGGTCGGCAATTGCTTTTGCCTTGGTGGCACGCCAGGGAACTCGGGTCTCAGTGACCTCCGTCTCCAGGGTCTCCTCACCATCTTCATTAGCGGGAATGGTTCTACGGGTCATGGATCTGGTTTCAACAGGCCGGACTGGTGCCTTAGGGGCTTCCCAGTCTGGATTGTGTGGGGAGGACGGCAGGGTGTCTTCCGGCAAAGGGTTGTTATTGGCAAAGCTAGGGAGCAGCTCCGGACACACTGCTGGAGCTGGTTCTCTAAGTTGGCAATTTGTTGTCTGCATGCTACATGACTAACAGCCTCCTGCTGTTCTTTGACCTGATTTACCATAAAACGAGCCGCAGACCGGGCACAATCAAGCTCGGTCTCTAAGGCATGGGCTTTCTCCTCCCAAGTCTGGGCAGCTAGGGACATATCGCTTAACTGCTGTTGTGTGGACTGCGCAACGGACGCAAAAGTTACCTTATCTGCCCGCAACGCCACATTCTCAGCATGAAGCCGGGCATTCTCCTTTTCTATTTCTGCTAGCTTCCCCGGATCTCTACTAGGGCAGAACTAGCATCTCTAGCTGCAAGCCAAAGTCCCCAAGCTGCCAATGAATCCTTCGAAGGCCCGAATGGGTTCTCTGTCTTACGTGCCAGGGTGTACGCTTCACGGAGAGAGGCGAAGGGGTCGTCCGTCTGGAAGACAGGGTCTTTCCAAGGGCACTTTCCTTTCCCTAAAACCCATCTCTCCAATTTCCCTTGGACCTCCTCCTGATACATGAGGTCCTTAACTGCAACAGGGCTCTCCTTAGTCATTTCCTATTCACAACAATACAACACAACACTTCCTACACAAAACAACAACAATTTCTCTACTGCAATTTCTACCAAATATGGGATCAGGACCTGGAGTGACGGGGAGGATCACCTAGACCCCGGGGGAGCTGAGGAAAACGAACTCTCTGGAACTTTGCTAGGGAAGAGGGAAAAGGAATGAAACTCCAGCCTGCCCAAACAAGGTCACCTTTGTCCGCCTACACTTGGCGACAAAAATGACAAGGCCAATGGTTCAGGGACGGGGAGGCCCACCTAGGACCCAAAGGGGGGGTGATGAACTCAAAGGAACTTACTATACCGCCAAGCCAAGCAGCGGGGAAGAGGGACAAGGAACCCAAAACTGAACCGCCCCTATTCTGGTTTTCTGGGTGAGGGGATCCTTCCTCTACCTCGGGCTAAACTGCTAAACCCACAGCTAGGTTGGGACTCACCACCCAATCCTAACAAGCTGGCAACAACGGGACGCACCTGCAAAACTGAGAAGCCGGGAATCACCATCCGTGCCTTCTCCAATTCCAAACCAACCTAGCCTCAAAACTAAAGGACAACCTGCAAGGGGACAATGAAAGGAGTGGGGATTTGCTCCTTTCCAAAAGTGCTTCAATGTGCCTTGCTGCTAAGGTGTTGGATGTGTGTGGACTGTTCCTAACGTGCTAGCGTCCTAACACTTCGGATCCCAGCCCATGATAGACCCAAGATGGGGAAGTGGTTCCCAGGACAGGACAAGAGGGGTACAGCATCCACCCGATAGAAAAGTTACTCAAACATACAGAGATCATGCACATACACTAACCTGCCTAACTGTGATCTAAAACTATTCACTGACCTTTCCCTACGTCAGTACCACCCGATTTGAGGAGGTTCGTGACTCCTTCTCAAATTAGGGGTACTGGGGCTGTCCACGTTGCTCCACCACTCTGTTACCCTGTAAATTGGGGGTCCCAGGAGGGGCACCCAAACACCAAACCAAAGCAAGCAAAGATGGGGAAAATTAGCTGGAGCGCTCTCTTGGCTAACGAGAGGCAGGGCAACGCAGCGGTATCTTTTATCCTGTGTATACCGGTTCAGGTCAAGCAGTTTAACATACTAACAATGTTTATTAAGCAAAAATAATAAAACACAAGCACTCCTAACTAGAAAGGAAAGAAGGGGAATTTGGGGAATGGGCAATACGCCACCTGTCCAAAGTCCTGGAGACACCAATTGAAGAGAAGGAAGGAAACCTGGCGTGGAAACTGAGGGGAATCTGCTGAGCCGAGCGGTAGCAAGGCGGTCCAGTGAGAGTTCCAGATGGTTCCAGTGATTCAGCAAAAGTTTAAGTGATTTCAGTGAAGTCCAGTGAGAGTTCCAAAGAGCTCTCAGAATGGGGTATCTTTTATTGGGGAAAAAACGACCACAGGCTAGTCTGGTCTTTATAGGAGAACAATCAGTTTTGGGCTGGAGACAAAGACTCCAAAAGGTCAGAATTTACATGATTGAATTATGAGCTGAATTGACAATGGTATAGCTGCTATGTAGATGCGGCTAGCTCGGCTGTTCAGTGCCTGGCTCGCCTGGGTGTTTTCTCAGGCAGAGAGTCCTTTGGTTTTGTAATCAAGGTGTTTGTGTCGGGAGGCTTCCCCCTGAAGCGGAACTGGCTATATCTGGTACTTTTGATGAGAGCACAAGTATCACCCATGCCTAGCTTCGCACTTGTTCAGCGGAGTCTCACAAACATTTAGCTGGTGGCAGGAAAAAGGGCCGAATTGTGATATCAAAATGATATCTTTAGTTCACCAAAGACCAGACCATATCACTGTGGTAACAACGGCGCACTTCTTCAGTTGGACTCAAACTGCTGGACTCAAACCAATCTCTCTCTCTCTCTGGACTCGAATCAGAGGGTCTGGGCTCTAACCAGACTGATGGCAGCTGGACTCAAACCAGCTGCGGAGGCAGGGCTAAGTTTCCTTCCATCTTTCTATGGCTCCCCGGGTCGCTCTTGCCGTTCAGGTGGTCTCAGCACAGGCTTCCCCATTCTTCCGACTAAGCAGCCGGTGGTGCCAAGAAGGTGGGCGTGTGCCAAGCCTTCCTCCAGGCAAGGTGATCTAGAGCAGGCTAACTGCCACCTCTTTGTAGCAGCACTCACAGATCTGAGTCACGGCACCATTTATGTAGCGGGAACACAGAGGCAGGGAGACCAGAAGGTAAGGAAAAAGAGTTTATTTAAAAGTAGTGGCTGGGCTGCTTGGCTGGCCAATAGTGCTAAGAGCCTCGAACACAGTTAACAGAATGATTTTATAGCATTTCTGACACATAAAGACATTTCCCCTTGCCTCTCCTTCTCTGGGGTTTTGCTATAGCCTTCACTCCCCCGTTGTTTTCATTCCAGAAGAAGCAACAATGCACACTATGACCTAACCTTGTAATGGAGACAGGAACTCTGCTCAGCCTTGCTAGTGCAGCATATTGCAAAACACTCTGATTTGTCACACACTTTTGGAAAATTTCTGTTAACACTTCTATAGAGTCTTAAGGCTACCTAGACTGACCCTCTTCTAGAGTCCCCTTCAACTAAACTGAGGCTGTTGTACTTTAACCATATCATGAGAAGAAATGACTCACTAGAAAAAGCAATAATGTTTGAGAACGTGGCAATCATCATTAGGAAAAGAGGAAGATGGCATTACAGATGGATAGACTCAATCAAGGAAAACAGATCCCTGAATTTGCAAGACCTGAGTTTTGAGGATAGTTTGAGGATAGGGTGACTTGGAGGTCTCTCATTCATAGTGTTGTCACAAGTTGAGGTCAACTTGACAGGAGTTAAGAATGACAATAAGCTATTTGCGATGACACTAATGGGCATTTTTCTCTCTCTAAGTCTAATAGCTGTAATTGGGAAGATCTTCCAGCCTACCTAAATCAAGAGGCTGATTTGGAGAAAGCAAGGAAATTGGATGATGGAGACTGGGAGGATGTGAGCTTCAAATTAGATTATTCAGTAAAAGCTTAGTGCTTTTAAAATCAACTGTAACTAAGATGGTGTCCTGAATAGACTGATTCTTAATTGTTATTCTTTTTGTTGTCTTTGAGTGATAACAGTAAGATCATTAATGGGGTTAATATGAATCATTTGAGAAACAAGGAGGTTTGAGTACATATAAAATCTTTGAAAACTCTCACAGGATAAATACAAAATGAATTTAACAATCCTTTTCCTAATTAATAAAAGAGAAATTTCTGACTTTTTGAAACTATTGACAATTACAGTAAAGGAAAATGAAGTTGACAACAGTTCAGCTGATCTTAAGTAAATGAATCTAAGCCACATGTTACCCTGTTTTCTGGGGGTCCCAGGAGGGACACCTAAATGTGCTCTCAATTACACAAATTGGGGAAATTAGCCAAGAGCACAAGCTAGCAATACGAGAGGCAGGGCAACAGAGTGAGATCTTTCACCCAATGTCTACGGGGTCAGGCCAAGTCAAGGAGCACACAGGATTGAAATAATAACCGTGTTTTTATTAAAATACAATCAAACAGTGTATGCAACACACTCACGCAGAGAACTAAAGAAATAAAGGTTGGAGTGAGACAGAGGGATTTTTAGAGGAGTTGTTGGTTTGGGTAATACTACACCTGTCCTGAAGCCCGGTTAGATTGTTGTGGCCAGAAAAGAGACGAAGACCAGGTTTCCAGGGAAAAATCAAAAAGCCTTTTTATTGTAAACAATTACTTGCGCAAGGACGACAAATATTCAGGAATTGTCGTGCCAATTAATTGAGGTAGCATCACTATATACCTTTGGTTTTCTATGTCAGCAATCAATCATTTATTTTAGCCAGCCTATCACAGAAGAGAAGATTTTTGGTTAACTTTCCCATTACATCATTAACTTGCACAGAAGAGAACAAAGAGTTAGTTAGAAAATGATACAAAGTGATGCATGTGGCCAAAATGAGATAGCAGGGAGTATGTTGACTCCCTCTTAGTTCCCAGACGCCTGAGTGAGTGTTGCAAGGCCATTCCTGAAATTTGAGATAAGACAAAGACATCTGCTGTTTCACTCAGAGACACAATTCAATTCGCTTATTTTTCCCTATTCAAGTGGCATTGGATTTAACCCCTTCAAGATCACTGCAAAAGTTCGAAGGTGCGTAGTCTCAGTACATGGGACTGAGGGGAAGGCTCGCCAAGCAAATCGGCAGCAAGGCTGGATGGAAGTCGGGAGCGATCCAAACCTCACAAAGTCAGGGGTTTTTATAGAGGAAAATGTAGCCACAGGCTGGTCCATGCTTGGGAAAAACAATGAGTTTTGGGCTGGAGACACAGCCTCCAAAGGGTCAGAATTTAGCATGATTGAGGTGTGTCCGAATTGACAATGGAGTAGACAGTATGCAAACGCCAGCGTGCTTGACAGGTGAGGATTCTTCTAATCAAGCTGCCTGCTCGGGCAGGGAGTTCTTTGTACATGGCATGCATACGTAATGAGGGTACTTGCCTTGAGGTCCCCTGAAGTGGCAGTTTGGCTATTTCTGGCCAGCCTGTATTTGTTTTGAATATTGCAGCGATTAGTCCAACGAGTCTGTTTGCGTGCTTGTCGGGGGCCTCACAAGCACGTGGGAAGGAATGGGTGAGGGAGGCCAAATTATTGATATCAAAATGATATCTAATGTCACCCCATGCAAGGCCCAGGAACTGTAGTAATATTTCCCCCCCGAAAATGGGTGATTTGGACAATATTGAACATTTTCTAATTAAACATTTCAAAGCAATTTTAACGTTGAATAGGGGTCCACAAGCTCAGGGGGTAGTATTACTCCATGAGCAAAAGGGATTTTGCGGGAAGCATGGGAAGGGTCTCAAACTTATAAAACACATTCCTATCTAAAAACCTAAGCCTAAACACATTCACACAAACGTCAATTAAACAATGAGCAATGTCAGATATTCTTGTCAATAGAGAACTGTCAGCAAATGAGTAAAGGGTAGCAAACAGTGAAAGCAAAATCTGTTTAAAGTTGGAAGCAGAAAACGTGCCTTCCAATGAGGCACTTTGCAGGAGAGAGCAAACATCTAAGTAGTGAAAGTTACAATGTATTCAATTTTGCAGACTAGCTAACAAGTGAAAGCTAACTATCTGCTGCTTGCAGTTTGCAGACCTTTGTAGGATGAATGGTCCATTGTGCAAGGCAAAAGTCCTTGGAATCAGAGGTTTTTGGCAAAAACAGTGTTTTTCTCTGTTGGAGGGTGTCTGGATCACACACACCCCATGGTCCCACAGCTGCATCAGAGGGATTGGGGCATCTCCTTGGACTGGCTCCCAGTTGAAGCTGCTTTCTTCTTTCACTCCCCCGCCCCACGGTGCATGGGGGGTGATGGTTAGGTTAGAACTGGGCAGTCCCAGTTCTTGGGAGCCATCGACCTTTAGCTACTTTGCAGAAAAACTGACAATGTTAGCAGCCAATGTATAAAATAAATGCAAATTACCGGCTCAAAGCCTAATGGGAGTTAGAGCTAATCTGAAGTTTTGATCACTGTAATCAAAAAATTTAAGGGGCAGCAGGGTTTAAATAGCTCCCAAGACAGATGCATTTGGCCTTAGGAAGGCCGAGACGGTAGGAACCACTGCCAAACCGGAACCCACATCCATTCATCGCTCTGAGACCATTCTCCCGATGAGAAGCCATGCCAATCCAACTATGCCTGGTCTGTCGATAAGAGCTCCCACCTGCATACTGATTCTGAGGCTGTCTTACCACTGGACAACCCAGGACACTGAGTATTCCCTTCCCTCTTGCTCAGACCTAGAGCCAAGCCCTCAAGCCTGATGATATAAACCCGAGGGCTTGGGGCTGTTGCAGGTACAGTACTGATGACTCGATGTAGGTTCCGAGTGAGCAACGTTTCTACCTCATAAAAAGCTGGACTCCTGAGGCAGAACTAAAGATTGGTCACCTTCGGATAGGCTTTTGAAACCAATCAGGACAGTACTTTTTAAAACACTAAGCACTAACAATGAACTATTTACAAACATTTAAATTATGAGCCTCGGGCTCTCAATAAAACCGGCCAGCTTGAAGCTGAAAAATCTGTTTCTTGACCCACAGTGCAAGGCCAATCAAGCATAAGGAGAGTATGACCTGAAATGTGACTAAGATGATTAAAGGATGCAAAGCGAAGTGTGCGATCGCTTGCCCTGTGGATGACCAAATGAAAATGTCCCAACAGGAATGTCGTGTTGTGGCTTACAATTCTTCGGATGTTTTAATGATTACCTTGGCGGAGTGGTTAACTGACAAGGCAATCTGGTGGAGGGAGTGCGAGATTTTTCACAACTCTCTGTGCTAGGCGAGTGAGATTCTGTAGCCATAAAGACACGGGGATCTTGTCTTCAACTTGGAATCCGACTAGTTCGGACTCTGTGGGCAAATCGATCCATTCTCCAATACATAATCTCTGATTCCCACCAGAGATAGAAGTTGTTGCCGAAACAATCCTGTACGTCCTTAGAGCAAAAGCACGGGTTGCTGGTGGCGCGGTTCACTCTTACCGTCACACCACTAGGCAGTACTGTCAAATTTGTGCAGGGGGTACGTAAACAAAAGCACTCACTATTAATCTGTGCCATGACGGTGGAATTGACAGGTATCAATATATAATCAGAAATGTTGCCATGGCTAAAATTGTCAATATTGCAGAAGCACTGAATCCACTGTTGGTGGGGAACAAATAACCAGATAAATCAAAGGCATGTGTACCATTGGACCAATGATACAATAGTGGAGGTAATAAGGTGGCATTGGCAGCTATGAGGGAGAGCCCTAGGTGGGATACTGGATGCAAAACTACCGAATCCAGAATCCTCTTGTGTGCAACTTCCACCATGAGAGTTAGGCTCTTCCAAGTGGCATGTCGTATCTGTGCCAAAGCGGCAAGGTGCTCCAAAGATTCTGGGTAGCACTCTCTTAGCAGGCTCAGAATTTCAGGGTGCATTAATCCCATGAGGCTGGCCTGAATCACCTGAGCGGCAAAGGTGATTATGTTGCTTGCAGTTGAGTGCATTGAATAGCAACTGACAGATCGTGGGTCGTGGTTGTTAAGACATGACCAAGGTCGGATACAGGATATCTTTTTCGACTTGAACCCACTGCGGTAATAGTTGACTGATCAAGTCCATTCTTCTCGCCAGGTTAGTTAAACCAGCAGCGGAGGACACACCAATTTCTTTTGTGTTTGTGCCAATCATGCCTAATCTGTTTGCTAGGACCTCATTATCCATAGAGTTAATAAGTGCGCCGCCAGTCCCAATTCCTCCTAAGACTGTCCCTAGGACGTTTCACTTGAGGGCGAGTGTGTGGGTGAGAAAATGATAGCCACCGCTTTTCCCAGTGCTCCCACTGTTTCCAGGCTAATTTTAAATAAGGCTGGCAAGTCAGAATAACTCTAGAGACATTAACAATCGTAAAATTTAGGATCATGGTGGTTATTATGGGTTGGACGTTTGAGTAAGCGACCAGTTCTTTCGGACTATGGAGCTACCCACATACATAGCCGGTCGGCTAGTGGAAGGAGGAGGGGTGTGAACAGAAGTATCAAGATACCACATCTTCCCTCAGGAGAACTCACAGCCAGTTGGGGTCTGGGAGATGTTTCGGCATGTGAACAGGAAGGTTTTCCTTTCCCAGTGCCGCAAGGCAGTCCTTATAAGTGAAACTAATAATAAACAGTGAGGTGTTGCGGTGATTGCTCCAGGCCATTCTAATGGTCATAGGAGTGGCAGAGGTTGCCATTTCAGCGTAGAGCTTGGCGTCGTTGCCTGCAACAGCCGTTCTTAAACCTGACCTAAGCCTATTTCCGGGGTGTACCTGAACCTGGGTAAACAATTCAAATGGATAACGTTTTTGGAACCATGACAACAGCTGGAATTGTGTAGCAGGACTTCTGCCTCGCAGACGGATTCCAACGGCATACTGCCTGCATGTTATACTGCCAATCAGTGTTGAAGTGGGTGGTGTATTCTGGCGAGGCTCCAAGGTTATATTCAATCAAGGAAAATAACACTGTAATGCACGTGAATGGTCCCATTCCGTCTCCCTGTAGGGAACACAAATAGGGGAATCCGTCACTACTTATGCTACACTACAAATATCAGAAACAAACAGAACTATTTAAATAATCGGGAAGCCAGAGAGGGTGCCACTCCTCTCCGCCCCATGAGACAATGCCAATTTAACCATTGTCAAAGGGCCGTAAAATGAGACAAATGTCTCAGACATATTAACAGTTGGCACTTCCTTGCGACTCAAGGAGGTCTGACAGACTATTGGGCTTACATTGGGCTCTTGGGCACCAGGATCTTCCAACTCAGAGATTGCCACAGTTGGGAGATGTGAAAGAACTTAAGCCAATCTCCCTTCTTCCTAGGTATGTGGACCTGGTATGCTGCTGGGGAAATTGTCCTTACAATGGGGATGGGACCCACCCATTTAGCGGCAAGAGAGTGCTTGCCCCGATAGAAGTTTCTATACAGGACCGGTTGTCCTCTTCCCACTGGCATGGATGATGAACCCATCCCAGTCACTCGTCCATTTTCTGCAGGTTCTTGCCGAGCTGCTCGGCTACCTGCTTATGCACTTGTCCAAGATGCTGAATTAGATTTTTCACCCACTCGTTGTTCAGAACAACAGGTTCCAAATCCGACAGAATGCTAGTGTCAATCCAGAAGGCTTCTGGTAACATCATTTTATGCCCTGTCATAACCATGTGTGGCGTAAAACCATGTGATGCCACTGTGCCTCTGAAGGCCATCAAGATGATGGGCAGCTTGGTGTCCCCATCCTACCCCGAGGAGCGCACAACCTTCCGGAGTGCTTCCTTCAAAGAACGGTTGGTACGTTCAATCTGCCCGGAGCTTTGATGTGGAATCGCTGGCGTATGCCCAGTGCCTTACACAACTCTCGGGTCACTTCCTCAGTGAAATGTATCCCGAGGTGAGTCCATGTTATGCCCAGGCATTGTTGAACAGCAGCCGTGCAGCTGTGCTCGCTGTATTGTCTCTACAGGGAAAAGCCTCAACACATTTGCTAAAGGGATCAATTACTACAGACACTACGTGTTCCCTCTAGGTGTGGGAGGCAGAGGACCTATGAAATCAATTTGGATTCAGGTCCAAGCACTTTCTAATCCGTTGGTGCTGGGTGGGAGCTTTGGGTCAGGTGGGTCTCAGCATTGACCATGGCACAAGATAAGCAATTGTCAACCCACTGGTTAACATCTTGCTTCATCTGGGGCCACCAACCGGTTTCCCTCACTCTGTTATCACCGTGAACTGGCCTGGCTTTGGTAGATATTAGATATCGCTTTGATATCACAATTTGGTCTCATTTTGCCACCCTCGGCCAAGTGTTTGTGAGGCCCCCGAACAAGCACAGAGCTAGGCATGGCTATTAATTGCTGAACATTCCTTTCTCCACCCAGGCAAGCCAGACTCAGCTAGATCTTGCTTTAGAAGACCTCCCTAGACAAACACCTCCTTAAAGATGCATGCTAATACAAAGAACACCCTACAAGCTAGAAGCTCAACTGCCCAGGCGAGCTGCATCTGCATACTGGCCATTCCATTGTCAATTCGGACTTAATCATGTTGTTACCCTGTAACTTGGGGGTCCCGGCAGGGGTGCCCAAATAACCAAACCAAACAAGCAAAAATGGAGGAAATAGCTGGAGCACTCTCTTGGCTAACGAGAGGCAGGGCAACGCAGCAAGACCTTTTGTCCTATGTATACCGGTTCAGGTCAGTGAGGAGTCAAGCAGTTTAAAATACTAACAGTTTTTATTAAGCAAAGAAAATAATAAAACTCAAACACACCTAACTAGAGAGGAAGAGAGTTTAGAGAAATAAGCAATATGCCACCTGTCCGAAAGTCCTTTAGACACCAATTGGGAGAAGGGAGGAAACCCGGTGTGGAGACCGAGAGGAATCTGGAGCCAAGCAGCAGCAAGGTGATCCGCGAGTTCCGGACGGTTTCAGTGATTTCAGCAAGAGTTTGAGTGATTTCAGCTCAGTCCAGTGAGAGTTCCAGTGATTTCAGCTAGGCTCGACGAAAGTTCCAATGAGCTCTCAAAACGGGGCAAGTTTTATAGGGACAGAACAACCACAGCAGGCTAGTCCAGGTTTTTGCAAAAGCAAAGGATGAGTTTTGGTCTGAGGACAAAGGCTCTTGAAAAGGTCGGAATTTGCATGATTGAAGAGCTATGAACTGAATTAGCTGGGATGCAGATGTGGCTAGCTTGGCCGTTAAGTGCCTGGCTTGCCAGGGTGCTTTCACAGGCCAAGAGTCCTCTTTTGTCTACCATTCAAGGTGTTTGTTTCAGGTGGCTACCCCCTGAAGTGGAACTGGCTATATCTGGTACTTTGCAACTATCGCCCATGCCTAGTTTAAAAATCATTCTTACCCACTTCCGGTCCGGCGGCGAAACGAATGGTAGCCTAAGAAAATAGCTGTGCTTAGGCTGTCACCATATTAACGGCAAATCCCAGGGAAATTGAAGATCTGCGGGGGTCAGATGATTCCGTGAGGGTCGCTGATGCTGTTGCTTTAAACTGGGCAAGTACCCCTCGGGGAAGAGGGGTCCGGAGGGAGTTCGGAGGGGACCCGTGCTGTGAGCCTGTAAGCCAATGGCGCTTTGGCGCTGGAAGACTACAGACAAAACAGCGGGTCGAAGAACTGCCACAGCCGCTCGGAGGTAGGTTTTTTTTTCCTGAAGTGACGCCCGGACATTTTTTACTGATCAAAGAAGAAGCTGAAGAAATAAAGACTGTCTGAACTTGATTGGAAACCAAGGTAAACTCCAACAAGGAAATGACTAAGCCATAAGGAGAAATACAGAAAAGTGGGACTAAGGTTGTTGCGTACTGATAGAAAGAAGCTGGATTGGTCGCTGTACCTTTTACGTGCAAGGAACTTTTCGTTAAGGCTTTATATTATAAGATACGGAATAAGAACTGGACTTATGTATTTTGGTCTATTAGTGTATTTTTCGTACTTTGGACTTGGATTTTTTAAGAATTTGCTGCGAGTTTTTACTCTACAAAAGAACCAGGATTTAATAAGACCGGAGACCGGATTTAATAAGACTGGAGAAATACGAAGTTTTGACTCTTGAGACTTTTAAGATAATAGGAGACTTTGTTGAGAGGGATTTTTTGGTTCAAATAACAAAGGTCTGAACTGGCAAAAGGGAAAACAGAATCCTCTTGTGAATTGGAGTGGATCTATAAACTTTCTAGGAGATAAACAATGTGCCTTTGAACTGAATAACAACGTGCCTTGGAACTGATAAAATGAAGGCGATTGGAAGTGAATTTGGAGTGTGATGCCCGATCTGTTTGAAGCAAGAAGCTAAAGCCAAATGTGAGAACAAGAGACGGAGCGGGGATTTGATATAGACACGTATAAATTACTATAAAATTCATATAAAGTTTTTGTAAGGCAATTTGTTAAAGACTATTGATATAAGTTATATAAAGTGTATAAGTATATATAGAAAGTTTTAGTATAGAGTGCTTATACATCTAAATACCTAAGAAATTTAAGTAGTTGAGAAAACAGGTTTGGTGTCGGAAGAGAAACTTAAATCTGCTGAGAGAATAATGTACTGTTAGATAATTGTGTGTAATAGATAGCGTGGTCGCACCTGTGATAGTTTTGAGATAGAAGCTGTCTTTACTGAAAATAACCTTGAAGCTGTACAGCCACTGATAAGACACCACCTGTTTAAGCTGTGTAATCATAACAAATAACAAATTCTTAATATAGTATATCTGGGAGAAGGAATTTCATAAGTGGCTGAACAGCTCCATCTTGTGGTGAATTGTTTGAATATAAGGTAATCTTAATTTATAGCAACATTTAAAGGGCGAAGTACATATTATTTATAAAACAAATTAGTGTTATATATTGTGTTTGTATACTGTGGTTTTTTGTAACAATATTTAAAGGGATAGAAGCATATTTGTTATAGGGAAAAGGGGGGGAGATTAGAGTAACATTACTATTGTATTTGTGATAGAAGTGAACAATGGCAACTGGTATAAGGAAACCCCAAACAAGCAGACAAACAACCATTTCTTCCACACTACAACAAACAAGAAGGTCATCAATGGATTTAACATCTGCAACTACTTCCATGGATACAAACTTGATTTTAGAAGAATTACGTAAATCCAGGCAAGAACTGAGAAAAGAGATAAGGCAGGATATAAAAGAAAGCCGAGCTGAAATAAAAGCAGAAATAAAGAAAGAAATAGAAGGATTAAGTAAAAAGATGGATGTAATTACTAAAGAAATGGCGGCAATGAAATCTGACGTAACAATTCTAAAAAGAAAAGTCCAGACAAATAGAGACACAGACACAACATTTGAAGGAGAGACAAGACCAAGATGAAATGACAATGAATAAATTTGAATTACGATATAGAGAACGGTGTTTGAAGTTGAGAGGCGTTACAGAACAAGAACGGGAGAATGTTTATGATAGAATAGTTCACGCCTTGATTGAATACACCCAATTGACTGAAGAAAGGATTCACGCGAGCATTGAAAGAATATTTAGAATAAATTCACGAATAGCAAGAGAGAGAAATCTTCCGAGAGACATTGTGATTATTTTTACGAATATGAGGATGAAAGATATTATACTACAAAGAAGTTATCATGAAAAATTGTTTATTGATTCTCAAGAGATAAGAGTATATAAAGACATTCCGGCACAAGTATTGAGAAAGCGTCAAGACTACAAATTTATTACCCAGTTGCTCATTAAGCAGAAAATAAATTACACGCGGAACAGAACGGAAGGGGTTTTATTTACGTATAAACAGAAAAGATACAGAATCAACACAATAGAAAAAGCAAGAGAAATATATGAACAGTTGAAGAAAGAAATTGAGATCTCAAAATCAACAAAAATGGGAAGGGACAGAGAAATGGTACCAGAGAGAAATGAACAAGAAGAAGACATAGAGGCTCTAGAGAAGGACCCGGATGTAGGGGAAGTGGAATCGACAGAAGACATAGAAGGACTAGAGCTGGAAAGGAACAAATTAGGAAGAGATACGCGGGCGAATTAGAGTGTACTGAAGAAAATTAGAGGTGGAAAATAGTAAATTAAAATTAACGTAAGGATGACACGGAATGAAGTTAAAATATTCTCTTGCAGACAAAAGGTATAAATTCACAATACAAGCGTAGAAACATCTTTCACTATTTAGAAAAGACTAACTATGATATTATTTCCTTGCAAGAAACTCGGATAGCTCAGAAAGATATTAAATATTTAGAAACCCGAAATTAGGACAATGTTTTGTTTCCTCTCATGTAAAGAAAAAACGAGGTTTGGTGATATATGTTAAGAATGACTATGTGGCGAAAGAGATTTGCTCTGATCAAGAAGGACATTATTTGATGTTAGAAGTTAATATGAGGGAACTAAAAGCATTGATAGTAGGAGTATATGCACCAACTGATCAGAAAGCTAGATTTTATTCCAAACTCAATAAGAGAATTGTAGATTGCGTAAATGACATGTCTTTTGACAATATAATTATTTTGGGTGACTTTAATGGTGTGTTTAATCCACAAGAGGATAGATCAGAATGTAGGAAAATAAAGAAAAATCAGGGTAGACTCCCTCAAGTTGTTTTTCAGATGATGGACCAAATGTCATTGTTGGATGTATGGACATTTAAGCATGGATCAGAAAAAGGGTATACATTTTATTCAGATAGTCATAATACAATGTCAAGAATTGATCTCTTTCTGGTATCAAGGACATTACATACTTATTTACAGGATATGGAAATACTTCCAAGGATAACATCTGATCATAATCCAATTTTACTTACATTAAAATTACGGTCATCTAAACAATATAATTGGAAACTCAATGAAAATCTCTTGAAAGATAAATTACTGGTGAAGGATATGAAAAATGAGTTACAAAACTACTTTAAGGAAAATACAAATAAATATCCATATAAAGATGGTATGGGATGCTTTTAAGGCAGTCATGAGAGGTCATTTGATAAAAATGGGAACATATAAAAAAGAAAGCAAATCAAGAAATGATATTACTTTTGGATATGTTAAAAGCAAAGAGAAAGATTTTCAAGAAAATAGTTCAAATCAAAAATTGAAACTGGAAATAAGATCTATTCAAGATCAAATAGCTGCCAGAAATATGACAGAGATAGAGAGAAAAATGAAATATTGTCGTCTTAATCAGTTTGAACATTCAAACAAACCAGGGAAATGGCTATCATATAGATTACGTAAGGAAAGAGAGAAGAGAAGAATTTTTAAATTAAAATTGGGACAAAGGGAAATTACGGATCAAGAACAATTTAAGAAAATTTTTCAGAATTATTATGCTCAGCTTTACAAAAAAGAGAAGACATTAGAGGAAGAGAAGGATGAAATAAGGAAGTATTTAGATGAACATAAAGTATGGTCCATAAATTGCACCAACAAAAGGAGTTTTTGAATGCAGTAATTACTAAAGAGGAAGTTTCGGAGGCTATTAAGAGTTTGAAAATTTCCAAAGCTCCAGGACTAGATGGTTTTACAGCCTCTTTTTTATAAAACCTTTGAAGAGGATATTGTGGTACCATTAACGGAAACTTTTAATGAAATAAAACAGAAAGGAATACCAGATTCTTGGAAAGATGCTAACATTGTATTAATTCCAAAAGAAGGGAAAGATCTGACTTTACCAGAAAATTATCGACCAATTTCCTTGCTCAACACAGATTATAAAATATTTACAAAGATACTTTCAGAACGATTTAGAAAAGTTTTAAATCAAATAATTCACAAAGATCAAAATGGTTTTTTACCTAATAGACAACTTAGGAACAACATTAGAATTTTGCTTAATGCAGTAGAATATTTTGAGAAAAGAAATGAAATAAATTTGGCGATAATGTTCTTGGATGCTGAAAAAGCGTTTGATAAGGTCAGTGGTCATTTATGTTGGAACTATTGAAAAGAGCGGGATGTGGTAATAATTTCATTGAATGGATTCAGGCTATTTCACAAAATTCAAAGAGCAAAATTAGTTGTAAATGGAGAGCTAACACAAGAGATACAAATTGAAAAGGGTGTAAGACAAGGATGTCCAATTTCCCCTTTGTTGTTTATAGCAACACTGGAAATATTAAATACAAGTATAAAGATCATATATGGCTATAAAAGGGATAAAGATTAAAGATCAAGAATATAAATTGCGTGCTTTTGCTGATGATTTGATTTTTTTCATGGAAGAACCTAATGCAAGCATCAAAGAGCTAATGGCAGAAAGAAATAAATTTGGAAAAGCCACAGGATTTAAAATAAATAGAAACAAAACTTATATTATGACTAAAAATTTGAGACAAAAGGAAAAAGAAGAAATTACGAAGATATCCGGTTTCAAAATTGAGAAGAAAGTGAAGTATTTAGGGTTTTGGTTCACTGAATCTAACAAAGATTTATTTGATAACAATTACAAAAAAATTTGGAAGGAAATTGAGATGGATTTAAAAAGATGGAAGAACCTAAATTTGTCGTTACTAGGAAGAATCGGAGCTATAAAAATGAATGTTCTCCCTAAATTTAATTTTTATTTCAAAACCTTCCTATTATTACAAATGAGAAACCTTTTAAAGTTTGGGAAAAGGAAATATCTAAATTTATATGGGCAAATAAGAAACCACGAATTAAAAGGAAATTGATGACTGAATTACCCCAACAAGGCGGTTGTGGTCTACCGGATTTAAGATTATATTATTATGCGAACGCCATGATGTGAATATGCTGACTGGATTGAGCTGAAGGATAGAAGAACATTGACAATTGAAGGGGCAAATATGAGATTCGGTTTTCATGCGTATTTGTGGTATGGGAAAGAGAAGATTGATAAGGATTTTAATAATCATTATGTGCGTAGATCCTTATTTAGAATTTGGAAAAACATAAAAAAGCATACATACACAAAAATACCCCTATGGATATCTTCTCAGGAAGCATTCTACGCAGATTGGACAATATCAAGATTGGCTTAGATATAAAGATCTTGTAAGGATAGACAGGTTTGGAGAGAGTCATCTACGGTCACGGGAAGAGTTAGAAGCAGTGGGATATAAATTGAACTGGTTTCCATATTTGCAATTAAAAGAGAGATTTTTAAAAGATTTGCAAGAATCTGGAATTTCCACTCAAAAATCTTATAACGATTTAGAGTCCATTATATTTTTGAAAACCAGACAGAAGATCTCACTTTTTTACAAATATTTTTTGGCCAGAAATATGGGAAGATGAAAAAGTTAAAGATGTAATGATTACATGGGCTAAAATTTTCAGCATGAAATTTCTTTAGAAAACTGGGAATTAGCGTGGAAAGACACATTGAAATTTACTAACTCTCAAGATTTAAAAGAAAACTTTATAAAGATGATGTACCGAATGTTATTTAACGCCAGAAAGGATATGTAAAATATACAGTACTGGAAATAGCAAATGTTGGAAGTGTAAAGGAAACATTGGCACATTTTTCCATGCTTGGTGGACGATTTCATAACTAATAAGTACTGGATTAAAATACATGAGGCGATAAAGGAAATTTTCAATATAGCTTTTCCTATGATGCCCGAATTATCTGTTAAACATGACATTTATGTTTAACAAGAATTTTCAATCAAAATATAAGAGAATTATACTTTATTTAGTGACGGCTGCAAGACTTGTGTTTGCTAGAATATGGAAATTAGCAGCTTGCTCCCTGAAATATCAAATTGGGCACGGAAGGTAGCTGAGCTAAAACAATTTGATACTTTCTCATTATATTTAAAAGGAAAAGTGTGTGGTACAACTGGTACAAGTGGAAATGGGTGGCAACAAGTGGAACAATATATGTTGGAAAAAGGGTATTGGGCATGAAGGAATTAATACAAAAATGTTATTCATTTAGGCCGAAGTTAGTTAAAGAAATAGAGGAAGTAATGGGTACTGTAAGAAGACGTGTATATGGTAAATGTATAAATGGGGAGAGAAGACTAGATAGAAAGGTGAAGTCAAAACATTGTTAGAAATTGTGACTATTAAGTTTAATTATTGGAAATTGTTTTAGGTATTTAGGGAGCTTCAAGAAGATATTTTAGTCAGTATTTGATTCCGATCAAGTAGACATGGAAGTCAGGAAATGTTTGAAGATATCTGGATAATAATGATAGTAAGTAGTATAAATTACTTAAAATACATTTCCATGGGAATATAAATAGATATATAAAATGATATTTGTAATACGCCTTTGATAGAATAATGTGTATGTTATGGTTTTATTATATATTTGTATATATAAAAATAAAGTACAAAAAAATTAAAAATAAAAATGAATCTTTGCGCAGATAAAGGAGCTTTCAAGGAAAACGCAAAAAATAAAATAAAATAAAATAAAAACTGTCTTACTGCTTGACTGACCTGACCCCGTAGACATTGGGTTGCAAGATCCTGCAAAGTTACCCTGCCTCTTGCTAGCTTAAGTGAGTGCTCCAGTTAATTTCCCCATCTTTGCATTATTTGTGTTTTGGTTATTTGTATGCTCTTCCTGGGACCCCCAGCAAACAGGGTAACAGAGTGGTGGAGCAACGCGGGCAACCCCTGGCACCCCTAATTGAGAAGGAGTCGCGAACCTCCTCAAATCAGGTGGTACTGACCTAGGAACGGTCAGCCGAGCTGTCTTAGAATGCTGGTAGGCAGGAAAGTGTGTGCGTGACCTCTGTGTGTATGAAGTTACTCTATCGGTGGTAATCTGTTCTCCTTTCTTTGTCTTGTCCTGGAAACCACCTCCCCATCTTTGGTCTATCGTGGGCTGGGATTCTACGTGTTTTAGACCTGGCACGTTAGAAACAGTCCACATGCATTCAACATCTTAGCAGCAAGGCACACGAAAAGTATGGAAGGAGCAGCTCCCACTCCTCCCTACGCCCCTTTTTGAGTTATCCCTTGAGTTTGGCTTGTTTGCTTTGGAGAAGGCACGGGTGCATCCCCAGCTACTCAGTTCTCAGGTGCGTCCCGATTTTGGTAGTGTGATAGGTGCAGGTGGATCGTCAACCTAAGTTAGGGTTTAGAGGTTTACCCCAAGGTAGAGGAGGCACCCCTCACCCAGAAAACCAGTTAGGGACAGTTTGGTTTTCGTTCCGTGCCCCTTTTTTCCCGCTCTTCGGCCGGGCAGCGTAGTAAGTTCTGTAGTGTTCGTCACCCCCCTTCAGGTAGGCAGAGTGCTCCTGAGGGTTCCCTGGGTCTAGGTGACCTCCCCGTCTGCCAACCGTTTCCCCGTCCCCTCGTCCCCAGTGCTGTCGAGGTGTAAAACCGGGCTTGGGTGTACTAGAGTGACTTTGTTTGGGCAGGCTGGAGATAAGTTCCCGTCCCTCTTTCCTAGAGTAGTTCCACCGAGTTCATCTCCCGAATCCCCCAAGGGTCTAGGTGGCCTTTCTGTCCCTCCAGTTCCTGGTCCTGTGTTTGTGTTAGTGAGTTTTGGCTGTAGTGTGTAAGAAAATGGCTGAGAGCCCCGTTACTGTTAAGTACCTCATGTGTGATGAAGAGGTCCGAGGGAAACTAGAGAGATGGGTTTTGAGTAAGGGGAAGTGCCCCTGGAAGGACTCTGTCTTCCAGATGGCCGATCCCTTTACCTCCCTCCGAGAAGCGTACACCCTGGC
The DNA here is from genome assembly GCA_948472985.1 of Iguana delicatissima. NCBI lineage: Eukaryota > Metazoa > Chordata > Lepidosauria > Squamata > Iguanidae > Iguana > Iguana delicatissima. The sequence continues at coordinate 111,123 of CAOKZL010003523.1, read as the reverse complement.
ATGCAAATCAAAGAACCCATTTGGGCCATCGAAGGATGCGTTGGCAGCTTGGGGACTTTGGCTTGTAGTGCCCTAGTTGAGACCCAGGGGAAGCTAGCAGAAATGGAAAAGGAAAACACCTGCTTCAGGCCGAGATCAAGGCGTTGTGGGCAGACAAAGTAACATTTGCGTCTGTCGCGCAGGCCTCTGCACAGAAGCTTAGCAATCTGACCCTAGTGGCCCAGACTTGGGAAGAGAAAGCCACGCCTTAGAGGCTGAGCTAGATCATGCCTGAGCAGCAGCCAAGTTTATGGTGGGGCAACTTAAGGAATAGAACGAGGCTGTTAGTCACTCGGCTTGCCTGAAACAGATTGCTGCCCTGGAGAGTCAGTTCCACACGTGCAAGGCTTTAATTTCGGCTGTGTGCCCGGAGCTGCTCCCAAGTTTTGCCCAGGATTTGTCCGGGGAGCCCATGCCGGAGGATGCTCTGGCCTCCTCTTCCCTTAATCCGGACTGGAGTGACCCTAAGGTCCCAGTCCACCCAGTTGAGACTCGGTCCATGACGAGATGGACCACCCCCCTTGGTGAAGGCAGTTCAGATAGGGCAGCGACACAGGAGATGCAGGTCACAGAGACTAGGGTTCTCTGGCATGCCACCGAAGCCAAGGCAATCACGGACCAACTGGGTCCATTGAATCGGTCCATCAGGATCATGTGGCTGAACATGGTGATGCATCCTCACCCAACACCCAATGGTCAGGACCTGACCCAGCTGGCCCGGCCCTGCATGTCTCCCTCGGAGCTTCCTACCCTTGAATTGGCCGTGGCAGCTCAGGGCCTGGTTAGGCTCGAGGCACATGACTGGATGCGAGAGGTAGTGAGGATCCTTTGGCCTGGACAGAGTGTGAGTGTGATCTACGTCATGGAGCAGCAGGGTCCTCATGAGAATCCTGAGGTTTACGTGGTGCGGAAGCAGCTACTCACCATTCTGGCCGAGAAGGTCCCCCTGACTGCCCACGGGTACAGCTTTGACTACGTGGAATTCAAGACTCTGTTGTACAGAGGCTTGAACCACGAAATGAAGATGGCCCTAGGTCTTGTGGATCCAGCCACGACATCGTGGGACGACTTTGGGAACAACCTCTGTCGGGTCGCGGACCTGTTATGAGATGCTGGTTCCCTCAGACCCTTCATTAAGGCCCAAAGACAAGACACCAGGAACTGGGAACCCATATCAGAGATGACATACTCCAATTATGGGCCCCACTCCCAACACAGGAAGTCTGTGCCAAATTCTGATCCGAGAGGGAATTGGAACTTGCATCCCGCTCCCAGGCAAGATAGGCAGTGGCAAGGGAGAGACCCCTGCAGCCAGCCCGGCAAGGCAGGGAATCCCCCACAGCAGCCCATTGCCCCCAAACAGCCCTTTGAATCTGGATATCCCAGGGAGACATCTGGTTGGTATGATCCCACGGCTCAGACATACTCCTTGGATAGAGTCAAGATCTGGGGCATGCTACGCCGGTTCGGACTGGACATGAGCCAGTTTGATGGGAGACCCATGAGCGAGCTCTTTGACGCCCTGGACAAGCAGGTCCAATTGAGAATTAGCTAGCCTGTGAATGCAGTGACCAATGGTCGCCCTCCAGCTGCATATTACCCTGACTTACAGCTCTCAGGATAGCGGTGCCCTCGGTCCCGGGATCTCCCCCAGTGAGTTATGGCTCGGCTACACCCAACAGACTGGGTGGATCCACGGTGACAGCAGGCACTGGGACCTATAGGGACAAGACTCCTGCCACCCCTGCTGCAGACTCCAGAGCAGCGTCAAAAGTGCTGCTCCCAAACTTGACAAAACAGGGTGAGCCCACCCCTGATGCTTTCCATTTGCCCGGATATGGTGGGCGGGGAACCAATTCCAAGCCCGTAAGAAAACCCAAGTGTCCCAGGTGCACCAGAGCTAAGCAGATTGCACCTCCTTCTGACTTAGCCCCTAGTGCGAATCCTACCACCTTGGGGCAGCCGTGCTTCCACAGCACCAAGAAGGATTGCATCAGGCTAAGACTCAGGAGGAAGCCCCCACAGAACCAGACAAGACATCAAGCATCGCCAGCCAGTGTGAGTGTCAGGAAAGGGAGAGCACACTGCCAGCGGAAGCCAGCCCCAAGCTTCCTAATCTCTCCATTCTCCCTGCTCTGAGTCCCCGGCTAGAAACCAGCAGTTTCCCTCAGGATTTCCTTGAGGCCATGGCCAGGAGAGTCCTTCCTCTCCATGCCATCTTTCCACGGAATTTCAAAAGGGATTGGGGATTTAAGCAGCGAGAGGCTCCTGCCCAGCCAGAGCCCAGGTTAGCACTCGCCCTGACACCCCCCAACTTGACTCCACTTACTCCCCTTTGCTGTAGTCCAGCCTCGGAGATTTCAATAATGGAGAATTCCAAATGCCACATGGAGGCGAACGTGGCTACTGCCTCCCCCTCCATAAAGTTGTTCTGGTGCCAGCTGGCTTTTACAGTCAGTGGCACCCAATCCCTTTTCACACTAGTGATTTTGAGAAGGGCCAAGACAGTTCTTGGTTCTGTCTCGATCACCATCCGGCCACGATTTCAGGAGGCACTTGGATTAGATGCCAGCCTCCACCTTAAATTGAGGGAATGGAAGGGTAAGCTGGTTGATCCTGTATCGGTGGTCACCCCCGAGCAAGAAGATCCCGGTGCCCAACAACCCAATGTAAGCCCCATGTTTTCCCAGATTTCCTTGGGCTGCAAGGAAGAACCAGCCATTAATTTGTCCAAGGCATTTGCCTCCATTTATGAGGCATTCAACAATGGTTGAACGGCCCCGGTCTGCACGGAGCAGAGGTGGAGGGGTGACCCCTCTGAGCTCCTGGTCATTGCAAATAGTCACACCCTGTAAATAGTTTTGCTTGGTTGGTGTTGTCTAGATAGTTTCCTTTCCCTTGCTGGTTATTTCTTTCTTTTTCACTGTTTTGGGCGAAGACCTGCTTTGGGTGGGATGGCTGTCCTGAAGCCCTCCTATTTTCTGAGGTAGATCGGGCCTACAGAGTCAGCCCTGATGCCCTGAGGAAGGTGCATGAGTCTGACCGGGACGTCGGCATTCTCTCACTTTGAGGGATTGCCTTGTGCAGGGCGTCCTGGGAGGTACGAGTGAGATGATGAGGGTCTAACGACCCTCTCAGAAGAAGCAGGTCTGACTCTGGACTCCCGGTCTACTGCTCAGAATAACCTCTGCCTTGGAGAGGCCTCTCTCCTCATTCTTTTTGTGTACTTGGATTGTTAGGGTGAGAACAATCTAAGCCGCTCTCTCTCGCTTGTCACTCAATTCGGCATTGCGTTCCTAAATTTAGGTCCACTCTCTGACGCCCCATAAGGGCCGGAGACCCACACAATTGACGAGACGCCTGGCCCCGATGCATTGTGTCCAATATGCATATGTGCATACGTAGGTCCCACCATCCGGGCCAATCACCAAGAGGGTCAGCATCTGCTCTGGCAACGAGCAAGCGTAGCCTGGGCTTGTCTTGGATTGGTTTCATTGTCTGTCTTGTAATCAGTTTGGGAGCCCTCGCCACCAGGCGAAGATGAGAGCCTAACCTAATTCAATCTGAGCAAGTGTGTAGCACTGCCATTGCAAACGGGGGTTCAGCAGGGGCAACTTCTGTGTAAATGGTTAACACAAAGTGCCTCGTTAAGGAGGTCCATCTGACCCCTGAGCTTTGCATGCCTGATCCGCGACAGACGGTACACAACCAGAGAGCTGCCCTCTACTGAGGTCTGGTCAGACCAACCTTCGCCTTGGGGTGAAATAGGTCTGAGGCAGTCACCCCTGCACCCTCTGTGATAGTAACTTAACCTGGCGTCCTGTTAACACCAACTGAGGCTCCCATCATCTCCAGATAATTTGCTGTTCACTCAAATTCGAACTCTGTTCCCAGTAGGCTTTGAGCTGGCAATTTGCATCTGTTATATACATTGGCTGCTAACAATGTCAGTCTTCCACTAAATAGCTACAAGTCAATGGCTCCAGAAAACCCAGACGACCCTTGGATCAGACCATCACCCCCGGATACCATGGGGGGGGTGAACTCCAAGCTACTGCAGTTCCAGCTGGGATCCCTTCCGAGGAATTGGCTCGCGCCCTCCGATGATGCTGCGGGGACCCAGGGGGGGATCCAGACACCCTCCAATGGACTTTTAACACTGTTTTACCAATGCCCCTGCTTTCAAGGGCTTTTGCCTTTCCAAATGGATACTTCCATTGCCCTGCTCCTGCAAAGAGTTAGTGTCCTCCAGCTAACTTGACCATGAACTTGGACATTTTTGCTGTTCTTGCTCCGCTACCTGGGTGAACTCTTGTTTTGCTCAGTTGGTTCTAGACTTTTCCTGTTTCAAGGGGGGGTGCCGAGACTTTTGCTTGCACCTCACCTCCCCTGGACTATGAACTCTCATTCCATCATCCACATTGGACTAAATTGCTTGTTGGTTTGCCTACATTGCCAGACCCTGCATTAGATTTACCACTTTGTCATTGCTCATTTGTTATTTTTCGTTGCCTCAGTACCTTTCTCCATTGGCGAGAGGATTCTTCTCATTGACCACCGTTTATTGCTGTAGCTGTTTCATTGTAAATTTATGTTTGTCTATGTGCATGTGGCTAGGTTTAGAATTTTGATAGTTAAGGACTGTTTTTAGTAGATAGAAATGTTGCAAAACGCTTTTCCCCGAGGAGTGATACGGTCCCGAAATCTGTAGACCTCTATTCGGTGCCAAAGTTGGTTTCAAATGTTTAACTGGAAAATGCTCCATTTGTTTCAAATTGCCCATTTGGGGGGGGGATTGTTATACCGTGAACTGGCCTGGCTTTGGTAGATATTACATATTGCTTTGATATCACAATTCGGTCTCATTTTGCCACCCTCAGCCAAGTGTTTGTGAGGCCCCCGAACAAGCACGGAGCTAGGCATGGCTATTAATTGCTGAACATTCCTTTCTCCACCTAGGCAAGTCAGACTCAGCCAGATCTTGCTTTAGAAGACCTCCCTAGACAACACCTCCTTAAAGATGCACGCTAATACAGAGTCCCCTGCCTCGAGCAGGCACCCTGATGAGCTAGAAGCTCAACTGCCCAGGCGAGCTGCATCTGCATACTGGCCATTCCATTGTCAATTCAGACTTAACTCAATCATGTTAAATTCTGACCTTTCGGAGACATTGTCTTGCACCCAAAACTCATTGTTCTCTCCCAAGTACAGACTAGCCCATGGTCATATCTTCCCTATAAAAACCCCCAGTTCCAAGAGATTCCTCGGATCGCTCCTGAGTTCCAGATCACCTTGCTGCCATTGTGCCTGGCGAGCTTCCCTCAGCAAACCACACTGAGCTTCTTCTCTCCATCTGAAACTTCTTCAGGACTACGAGAAAGGTGTCATATCACCCATTTCCCCCAAAAAACCCTTATTTCTTATTTCCTAGTTATCTGTGTGGTTGTGTTGTTTTAAGTGTTTGTCTGTCTTTAATAAAACATCATTTTTGCTAGTTTAAAAACTGTCTGACTGCTTGACTGACCTGACCCCATAGACATTGGGTTGCAAAATCCTGCAAGGTTACCCTATCTCTCGCTAGCTTAAGTGAGTGCTCCAGTTAATTTCCCCATTTTTGCATTATTCGTGTTTTGGTTATTTGGGTACTCCTCCCGGGACCCCCAGAAAACAGGGTAACAACTCAGTCTAAGATGACGCCACTTCTGTGGTGTCCCTGTTCATCGACAAATTGGATTATGTCACCTCTCAGGTCCCTGACCACAATCCAATGGTGCTGGCCACTGGCATCGATCGCCCAGAACACCCCATCAATCTGTTCTATTTTGAAGCAGCCAGACTCGTCAGAGCCATTCCTGGCCAGCTCAGCAATTTCAGAGTCACCTTTCTGAAGGATGCCCAAGTCAAACATTGGAGGGAGCAGCAGCTGCTTTGGGTTGACATTGATGGCGACAATGGTTGCCCCATCACCTTGCAAAGCAGCGTCCCTAGCGAGAGCATCAGCTCGGTTGTTCCAAATACAAGAAGCCGTGCCCTTCTTTTGGTGCCCTCAGACATGAGTAACCCATGTAGGGGCAGTTCTTTCCTCAACTTGGGCAGCAATCCTAACCCATTTATCCAGATGGGTGATGGGTTTCCCATCTGCAGTTTTCAAGTCATTTTGGATCCAGATTGGAAGCCACACACTGGTTGCTTTTGCAGTCCAATCTGAGTCAGTGTAGATGGCTAATGGGCAGTCAAGTGGTTCATGCTCTAAGATAGCCTTTAGAGCTTCTACTTCCGCCTCTTGGCTGGAGCGAGGCCTGGTTTTCCCCTCTAGGGTGAAGGAATCTGTGACTCGGATCACTCCATAGCCTATCCGTGGGCTGCCATCCATGTTCATGGACGAACTGTCACAAAACCAACAAACAAAGCCTTGCAATTGAGCGTCTTCAAGAGAAGCTCCCCACTCAACCGGCCAATTGGTCTTATACAGTGGTGGTAAGGGACACTCATGCATGGCTCTGGTCACAACTAGACCATAGGGGGCCAGTGGATCTTGTGGTTGTTTTTGGAAATCCACCCAACATGACACCAAGGAAGCAGTCCATTTGGCTATCCTGGTGTTGGACACCTGGCCATTCTGGACCTTCCCTGACAGAATGTACTTAAGCGGTGTGTGGGAGGTCTGGACAATCACACGGGTGCCTCCGATCATAAATTCCCAGTGTGTTAGAGCCCAGATTAGTGCAAGGCATATTTTCTCACACGGCGTAAATTTAGTTTCATGACGGTTCAAATTGCGGGAGGCATACGCTATAACATGCTGAGTGCCATTCAGTTGCTACGATAGAACTGTTCCTATACTCCTATCCAAGGTGGCTACTTGTATGAGGAACGGTTTGGACATGTTTGAGTGCACCAGATCTTCCTTAAGCTGGGCAAATGCCTTCTTCTGTGCCTCTCCCCACTCCCACTGCCATTCTTTTTCAACAGGGCATATAGAGGCTTTGCCTTGGAGGTGAAAGACTCAATAAAATCCCTGGAGAAATTGAAGGTTCCCAGGAGTGAGCAGAGCGAATGCACGTCTGCAGGGGCAGTCAGTTTGGAAATTACCTCGACCCTTTGGGCATCCAGCGTGTGCCCTTCTGTTCCTAGGCAGAAAATTAGGTATTTGACTTCTATGGTCACCAACTGTGCTTTCTCCCTATTGGCCTTGAAACCAATGTCCAGAAGGATGGCCAGTACTTTGTGGGTGATGTCCCCAGTTTTCTCTTCCAAACCAGAATGGATGAGGATGTCATCCACGTAGGACAAAATGTGGGCTCAAGAGGCTGGCTGCAGCTTAGTTCACATTTTGACCGCATGTGCGCGGCAGATGCTAGGGTTCAAGTGGAAACCTTGGGGCGTGTGCTTTAACACATACTGCTGTCCCCGAAACGTGAAGGCAAATTTATACCAGCACGCCTCGTGCAGTGGTATGGAATGAAAGGCATTGAATGAAAGGGGGAGGGTGAGAATTCCAGATCCAACACGCTGTAATACTTGGCCCCAGCAGCAATCACAGGCAAGATCTCATTGTATTTGGCCATGACTGATGCAACGGGGGGAGTGACGAAGTTCAGGGCTTGAAAGTCCACCGTCTTACCATCGGCCTTAAGTACCGGTCACAAGGGCACATTGCAGATGGATTGCATAGGAGTGACGACATCCCACTGGACAAGAGTTTCAATCGTCTTTCCTACACCTTCGTCCGCTTCTGCAGGATACTTGTACTGCTTTTGTGGCGGGGGGTCCTTGCCCTCTATTAACACACAAGCACCTTTCACCTTGCCATGCTCAATTTTGTCTGGAATCCATACTTCAGGAAAAGCCTGTACTCACGGGTCACTAGCAACACACTGCATGGGGGTGAACCGTGGAAATCTCTAACGGTCCTTGGTCCAATTGCCATAAACACCCGTTCGCATAGAATCATAGAAATGTAGAGTTGGAAGAGACCACACGGGCCATCCAGTCCAACACCCTGCTATGTGGGAACACCCTCAAAGCATTCCCAACAGATGGCCATATAGTCCACTGTAAGCTTATCTCCCTGGAGGAATCTGATGCCTAAAAGACCTTCATCTTCCCCACGGTTCTCACAAGCCCACAGTTTAAAATGGAACGTATCTATGGCCATTAGGATGTTTTTCCATGTCTTTGCTAGCTGTCCCCCCTCACCATATCCAGACAACTGGACCTTCTCGGGGGTAGGCTCACCATGTCTCACAAATTTTGGGTGCAGCACATTCAGTGCCTCACCAGAGTCTACAAGCAGGGTGGCAGGAGTCTTGTCCCTCTCGGTCCCGATACCTACCTTCACCCAGAACCTTCCCCATTTGTCTGTCTTCAGCCTAGCCACAACGTTACAGGGAAGGTTCCAGGACTGGGGACATCCCTATTCTTTCAGGTCCAGGCTAGGATAGTATCCAGCCAGAGGAGGGCTGTTGGTCACGGCACTGACCGGCTGTTTATCTCCCACCTGAAGCTGCTTCTCCAGAGCTTCTATCAATTCAGACATTGGCCGTTTGTCGAACTGGCTCATGTCCAGTCCGAACTTCCTGAGCATGCCCCAGATTCTTACTCTGTCTGAGGAGTACTTTTGGGCCATGGGGTTGTACCCGCCAGATGTCTCCCTGGGACAGCTTGAGTCTGAGGACTGTTTTGGGGCAGAGGGCGGCTGAGAGGAGCTTCCTGCCTTGCTGGGCAGACTGAGGGAGTCCCTAGCTTGCCACTGCCTGTTGTCTTGTCTAGAGGGAGGGTGCGAATTCCAATTCCCCTTAGGAATGGAATTCGGAGCTGTCTTTCTGTTCTGGGAATGGGGTCCGTAATTGGAGTATGTCAACTCCTGAATAGGCTCCTAGTTCCCGGCGTCATGTCTGTGCTGTTTGGATGGAGGTTTCAGAGAACCAGCCTCATGCAGTGGGTCTGCGACCCGCCGGAAGTTGTTTCCAAATTCCTCCCATGGTGTTGTGGCAGGGTCCACTAGTCCCAGGGCCATCTTCGTTTCATGATTCAGACCCTTGTAAAGGAGTGTTACCTTGTGTGCTGGGGGTCCCGGGAGGGGCACTCAAATAACCAAACAACAACAAGCAATATGTGGGGAAATTAACTGGAGCACTTCACATTAGCTAATGAGAGGCAGGGTAACTTAGGGGGGATCTTGTAACCCTATGTATATGGGGTCAGGTCAGTCAAGCAGTCAGATGGGTTAAAATAGCAACATTGATGTTTTATTAACAACGGACAAACACTTAAGACAACACAACCACAAGGCTAGCTAAGAAATAAGAAATAAGAGTTTTTTGGGGAAATGGGTGATACAACACCTTTCTCGTAGTCCTGAAGAGATTGAAGATGGAGGGAAGAAGCTCAGCATGGGTTGCTGAGAGGAGCTCGCCGGGCAAAGCAGCAGCAGGGCAGTCTGGAACTTGGGAGCAATCCGAGGAAGCTCTCAGAACTGGGGGTTTTTATAGGGAATGTATGACCGTGGGCTAGAGAGAGAACAATGAGGTTTGGGCTTGAGACAATGTCTCGAAAAGGTCAGAATTTAACATGATTGAGTTAAGTCCGAATTGACAATGGAATGGCCAGTATGCAGATGCAGCTTGCGTGGGTGGTTGAGCTTCTAGCTTGTCAGGGTGCCTGCTCGGGGCAGGGGGCTCTTTGTATTAGTGTGTATCCTTAATGAGGTGTTTGTCTAGGGAGGTCTCCTAAAGCAAGATCTGGCTGAGTCTGACTTGCCTAGGTGGAGAAAGGAATGTTCAGCAATTAATAGCCATGCCTAGCTCCGTGCTTGTTCGGGGGCCTCACAAACACTTGGCTGAGGGTGGCAAAATGTGGCTGAACTGTAATATCAAAATGATATCTATTATCTACCGAAGCCAGGCCAGTTCACGGTGATAACAAGAGAGTCTTGAATTCTACATGATTGAAGTTGTACCCTCCAGGAGCTAAGGGAACTTTCTTTGCCAATATGGCCAGCAGCTGTTTGCGTGCTACGTAAACCTCAGGGTTCTCTCGAGGACCCTGTTGCTCCATAACGTACAACATACTGGCACTCTGTCCTGGCCAAAGAATCTGAATCACCTCCCTCATCCAGTCATGGACCTCGAGTCTCAGTAGACCTCGAGCCGCCATGGCGGATTCCAGGGTGGGGAGCTTGGATGGTGAAATGCATAACCAAGCCAGCTGGGTCAAATCCTGGCCATTGGCTGTCGGGTGAGAGTGGATCACTGCGTTCAGCCACATGATCCCGGTGGATTTGTTTATGGGACCCAGCTAGTTCACAATTGCCTTGGCCTCGCTGGCCTTCCAGGGGACCCTAGTCTCAATTACTTGGGTCTCCCAAACCTCTGTGCTGTCTGCGCCTCCCTCTCCTGTGGGGGCTGTCCTCTTCGTCATCGACCTGGTTTCTACAGGTTGGACTGGGACCCTGTGGTCACTCCAATCCAGGTTGTGAGGAAGGGTGGCAAAAGCATCCTCTGGCAGCAGCTCCTCATGTGCAAACAAAGGGAGAAACTCAGGGCACACCACGGAGATCAAAGTTCTGTGGGTGTGGAGCTGACTCTCCAGTGCCTCAATTTGTTTATGGCAAGCCTCATGACTGACAGCCTCATGCTGTTCTTTCACTTTGTTCACCATAAACTTGGCTGCAGACCTGGCATGAGTGAGCTCATCCTCTAAGGCATGAGCCGTCTCTTACCACGTCTGAGACTGCAAGGTGGCAGCACTCAGTTTTTGTGAGGTGGCCTGCACGATGGATGTGAACGTTACTTTGTCTGCTCACAGGGCCTCCATCTCAGCATGAAACCGGGCATTCTCCTTCTCTAGGTCGCTAACCTTATCTCTGGTCTCAACCAGGGCTTTTGAGGCATCTCTGGCGGTCAGCCAAAGTCCCCAGGCAGCCAAAACATCCTTCGATAGCCCGCATGGGTTCTTTGTCTGGCACACCTGAGCATACGCCTCCCTTAGCGTGGCAAAGAGATCTGCCATCTGGAAGCTAGACTCCTTCCAGGGACGTTTCCCCTTGCCGAGGACCCACTTCTCTAACTTCCCTCGGACCTCCCTCTCTAGCATGAGGTCCTTAACTGTGACTTTGTTGGTCTCAGCCATTTTTCAAACCACAAACTACAACACAAAAGGACCAGCATCTGGGGGGAAGGGTAGGATCACCAAGACCCCTGGGGGACTCTAGGGAAACGAACTCTGCGGAACTTCGTGAGGGAAGAGGGAATGGAACCTAACTCCAGCCTGCCTAACAAGTCACTTTTGTGCACCTAAGCCCGGCCTTCCACCTCGACAGCTTAGGGACAAAAGGACGAGGCAACGCTTCGTGGACAGGGAGGTCACCTAGACCCCGGGAACTCTCAGGAGTACTCTGCCTGCCAATGAAGGGGAGAAATGAACCCAGTGGTACTTACAGCGCCGCCTTGCCAAGCAGTGGGGAAAAAGGGGCAAGGAACCAAACTGAACTGTCCCTAACAGCTTTTTGGGTGAGGGGTACCTTCCTAAACCTTGGACTAAACCTTATGAAACCCTATGCTAGTCAGGAATCACCACCCCCACTTAGTTCACTAGCGATCGGGACACACCCGAAATTTAAACAGCCAGGACGCACCCACGCTTTTAAAACTACAACAAACGGGACGCACCCATGCTTCAGTTCTCTAAACAAGATGCACTCGTATTCTATTCTGGGGAGGGATTCCTTCCCTAAGTGCTTTTGCCTTGCTGCTAAAATGCTGGATGCGTGTGGACTGTTCCAATGTCCTAATGCTTGGATCCCAGCTCACGATAGACCCCAAGTTAGGGATGTGATTCCCAGGACAGCTTATGCACACCCCTTGCTATCGGCTAATGATTCACTGCCAAAGGGCCAGTAGTGACTACACCAGGGCAGCTGACGTACACAAACCAAGCCAGAAAGGGAAGCAGATTTCCAGCCCAGATAGAGTAGCTCCTGGAGCTCAATCACACAGATTTCACACACATGCACGTGTTCCTGCCTAACAGAAGCTCTAGCGACTTGACTGGCCATTCCCTATGTCTATACCAGCCTGATTTGAGGAGGTTCACAATTCCTACTAAAATTAGGGGAACAGGGACTGCCCGCATTCTCCACCACTCTGCTACCCTGTTTTCTGGGGGTCCCAGGAGGGACACCTAAATGTGCTCTCAATTACACAAATTGGGGAAATTAGCCAAGAGCACAAGCTAGCAATACGAGAGGCAGGGCAACAGAGCGAGATCTTTCACCCAATGTCTACGGGGTCAGGCCAAGTCAAGGAGCACACAGGATTGAAATAATAACCGTGTTTTTTTTAAAATACAATCTGTGTGTGCAACACACTCACGCAGAGAACTAAAGAAATAAAGGTTGGAGTGAGACAGAGGGATTTTTAGAGGAGTTGTTGGTTTGGGTAATATTACACCTGTCTTGAAGCCCGGTTAGATCACTGCAAAAGTTCGAAGGTGCATAGTCTCAGTACGTGGGACTGAGGGGAGACTCGCCAAGCAAAGCGGCAGCAAGGCTGGATGGAAGTTGGGAGCGATCCAAACCTCACAAAGTCAGGGGTTTTTATAGAGGAAAATGTAGCCACAGGCTGATCCATGCTTGGGGAAAACAATGAGTTTTGGGCTGGAGACACAGCCTCCAAAAGGTCAGAATTTAGCATGATTGAGTTGTGTCCGAATTGACAATGGAGTAGACAGTATGCAAATGCAGAGTGCTTGACAGGTGAGGATTCTTCTAATCAAGCTGCCTGCTTGGGCAGGGAGTTCTTTGTACATGGCATGCATACGTAATGAGGGTACTTACCTTGAGGTCTCCTGAAGCGGCAGTTTGGCTATTTCTGGCCAGCCAGTATTTGTTTTGAATATTACAGCAATCAATGACTGAGCCTGTTTGCGTGCTTGTCCGGGGGCCTCGCAAGCATGTGGGAAGGAATGGGTGAGGGAGACCAAATTATTGATATCAAAATAGTATCTAATGTCACCCCAAGTGCAGCCCAGGAACTGCAGTAACACACAACAATGGATTTTGATGGTATTTGCCTACTGAAATTGAATCTCGGCACTGCACATCACCTTTAAAGGGAAAAACATTTTCTAAAACATATGGAGTGCAGGAAAAATAGAATGAAGGAGTGCAGATTGAGGCAAAGAATTAATTTCCTTCACCTGTACACTGAGCTGATTAAGAGCAATTGGATTATGTTTATCTAACGTTTTGCTTGAGGCAAGAGAAACTAAATGGTTAAGAGTAATTGCAACGTTCTAAGTCAGTTGAGCCACACAAAAACACTGATTTGCTAAAAATTCTCGATATGAAGTTTCAGGAGAGGTAGGCTCGATTGTTGTGGCCTTTGCAGCAGGTGGAAGAGAAAAGTCATCCTTATCCCTGGAAGGAGATTTATTAGCACCTTATATGACTGGGACAATACAAACCTCATATCCTCCTTATCTCTTCTGAAGAACACAAAATCATCTATTTTAGCTTCTTTAAATTGTGGTTCAAAGATAATTGTTGAAGGAACTACTCAGACAACAGCTGATGAGGAAAGCCTATGTTTGAGACCCTAAAGAGCTGCTGCCATTTAGAATGCTGGACTAGATGGACTGAAGAGCTTTATATCTTTTTAACTGCATTTTATTTTAACTTGGGGGTGAATTGTTTTAATACACAGTTTAATTATGTTTTAGTCTTTGCTTTTTGAATGTTTTTAATTGTATTGTTCTTTTAAACTGTGAGCCGTTACAAATCTCAATTCTGAGAAAAATAGTTGGGATACAAATAAATAGAAGCAGGAGGAGGAAGAAGAAGAGTTGACTTAGATTAAAGAAGCTTCCTATATTTCTGTGACAAAACTCCTGAAAGGGGAACTGATCTCTCACAACTCATTCATTTAATGAACTTCTTGGCAAGTTCCTTTGCTTCTGTTTATTCTCACCACTGCTCATTGGTGCAACATAGCTTTCAACATTCTTTGAGATGTGCTAATATTTATTCAGTACTTCTCTTCTATGGTTGCCAGAATGTTTGGTCTGGCACAGGGCTATCAAAGCCTCACTTTTCTCTAGGAGGTTCAGCATTCATTTGCATATATCAGTGATTGCATGCTCAGTTGAAATGAGGACAAGACAGTCACTAGCCAAAGTTAGTTTCCTGGTAGATCAAATGGAGCTCAGAGGACTTCCACAGACAGCAGAATATCAAAATGATGCAAACAAGGGTGTTTTTATGATATATTCATCAACATGTCCACAGTGACCTGATTCCAGGGTAATGTTAGGAGAGGAAAACAGTGCTCTACTGAAACCCGGCTCATTTTTCAGCCCAGTTGACTAAATGTATTATGTGTTGCACTGGCATATCACAGAATCACAGAGTTGGAATGGCCAATGGCCCAACTCCCTGCTCAGTTCAGGATCTTTAGTTACACCATCCCTAGCAAGTAGCTGTGCAGCTTCTTTTTGAAGATATCTAGAGAAGGACACTCTCCCCCGCCTCTCTAGGTAATTGGTCCTATTGGCAAACTGCTCTTACTGTCAAAAAGTTACTTCTAATGTTAATTGAAATCTGCCCTCCTGTAAGTTAAAACCATTAGGCCTGGTCCTACCCTCTGATACAACAGAGGACAAACCCTCTTTTTAACTGTATAAACTGTGTGAAGGGCTATCATATCATCCAGTGTAAAGGGCCATCATATCATCCTGCAGTCTTTTCTATTTGCATAATATGAAAGTGTATTTGTTTTCGTTCTTCTATATAGTCTGAAACCAGGTATCCATGAGCACAATGCTATTTGAACAAGTGGAATGGCAGCATTGGATAGTGACTAACACTACATAAGAACACCAGAAGATACTTTCTGGATTGGACCACAGACAACTGTCATCCAGCATATTGTTTTCCACCGTGGTCTGCCTCTGGGATACTGCATGAAGGATTCTCCATTAAATGGTGCTCAGAAAGCCATTTGAACATGGAAGTTGTGTGGAGCCATCTTGGTGAATAGCCATTAACAGACATTTCCTCCATTCCTTTGTCTAATCACCCATCATCACAAGTTTTGGCAACAAATTCCAGAAATTAATGATGGTGCAATTCAGACTTGTCATGCTTAAAGTACTGGGAATATCTTTGGAATGAAGAGTTGAAGGTCTGTACATTTCAGACCTGCTATCATCCATCAAAAAAGAGACCAAGAACTTTTTTTCCAAAGTTCAGCAAAGTAATCTCTGTTTCTTTTTCCATTTGTTACCATTTCTATTAGACCATAATCTTGTGAGCAGGTGTTTTATTATATGCCAATGGCCCAAATCCTATATTCTCAACTAAGGTGGAAATATTGAAACAGTTGCTAAGTGGGAATCAATACTTACATACATCCCCAACTGATTTAATGGATCTATTGCAGTAGAAACTGCCAGTAGAGCAGACCAACAAATGATCAGCACTTAGAAAATTTTAGGTACTTGTAAAATTCTCATCATGAACATCTACCATCATCATCCTTTGAAATCAATTGGAAAAATCATCATGGTGAACTGAAATCTCATAAATTTCAAGCGTTCTACTTTATGTACAACTAAGTCCAGATTCAGCCCAATATTTTTTTGTCTTTTCTAATATTTTTGTTTTACTTCCTTAATTCCTATTGTTTCCTGAATCTCTTCTGTTTCTCCACAGCTCCTTCCTGGTTGCACGAGCACCCTGCCCACACCCCGCCCCTTACTTCCGTAGTGCAGCCTGGGAGCTGGAGGGTAGTGCTGGGGCAGGAAGCGCGACTGGCGTGGCTCAGGAGGCTTCGCACAGTAGGTGAATACGCTCCAGGCCCCTGACTGATGTGCGAGCACGCAGCAAGCCGAAAATAAAAAAAAATGCGTATGTCATGGCTGCTAAATGGGCTACTCCATTGCTGCGAGACAGTAGCCCTGTGCTGGGCAGTCTGGAGGCGTTCCTGTGGGAACTTAGAACTTTATAGGGAGACCCAGTACAAGCTGATACTGCCAGTCAGGAAATCTGCTAGTTGAAGCAGGGGAAGGGGATTGTGCGAGCTTACACCACAGCCTTCTGGATCCTGGTCCAAGATCTGGATTACAATGACTTCACCCTTTAGGACCAATACAAAGAAGGCCTAGCTCCTGATATACTAGATGAGCTGGCTCACAGCCCTCCTCCTGCTACTCTCCAGCTGCTCATTGAACAGACCGTCTGCATAGATGGCTATTTGGAGGCCTATTGTCAGGCCCACACAGGCATAACTCCTCAGGACCTGTTGCTGGCACTCCAGTCACCACCAGTGCCTCCCCTGCCTACATTCCCTCCAGTGGTTCTGCCATCCCTGAGGAACCAGTGCACTTTGATGGACCACATCCTTGCCTTTCTGCCTTTGGAAAAGAGAGCAGGAGATTGACTTCCGGTGGCTGCAGCGGGGAGTTTGGCAGTCTCCTTGCAGAGCTGCAGGAAAGACTGCCACCCCAAAAGGTCGGGAACCCACCATTAATTCTAAAAATAGTGGGGCAAGTACTCTCTTGGGAGAGACGGTCCAGAGGTGCTTGGAGAAATCAATTTCTCAGCATGGATGACAGGAAAACTTCCAAGGGAATGTGACACGGAAAACACTGAAGCGGTCCAGCAAGCTCACCATTACCTTTGGAAGGCTCCATTTAAGGTGGAATTCTCACCACCACTTTTAAAGATTGCTCAAAAGGAATTTTGTCAATTGTTGTTTTTCTGTTCAGAGTTCAGTAAAGAGTATCCAGCACAAGAAGCACTCTACATTGGACTTGAAAATTTAATATTGTAAGATGTACCTGTGAGTAAATCACTTCAAGGTTTTTCCTATTCAACAAGTGTGGAGGGGCAGGGTGGTAGAGGAAAACAGTGTTGAAGGAATCAGCTTCAAACTCACACTTCATCTGGATACATGCCCTGCATTCAAAGAGACAACATATTTTGGAAGGACTGGTGAGAAACTGGCAAGTAAAATGGTTAAATATATGTTTTAAGTTTGCTTTGAATGGTTAAACATCTAAAGTATGAACCATAATAAATATCAGAGCTGCAAAACATAGGAACATTGGATATGTTGGAAAACAGTGAGGAAGCGACAGAGAATAAAGAAAAGAAAGTGGAGGAAAAGAAAGGACAATTCGAATTGTTTGTGAACTTTGTAATATAAACTGTCTGTATAAGCTTGAAATCAGTAATAGAAATAAAAAAGAAAGAAAAAGAAAGAAAAGAAATTCCAAAACAATTGATGGATTCTATAAAAGACCCAAGTTAAAAATTGGGAATAGAGGAATTTACTGCATTTAGAAAAATGGATTATTTAAGTTAAGAGAGAGACAATGATAATTAAAAGTTATAAAAGAAAGTAAAACTCTATTCCAGATTAGAGGAATTGTTTTGGTCCTTTATTTTCTGGTCTTTTACTTTCTCATCTGTTATTAGAGAAATACTGTATCCATTCTCCTTTTTTCCATTATTTGTCATATGATACTTGCTGAAAGTCGTCGTGTCGTCAAAAATTCTAATTGTGAAATTTCATAGAATTATTGGACACTATCTGTGAAATCTTATAGGATTATTGATTAGATTAGATTAGATTAGATTAGATAATTGATAATCTGACAAATTTGATAATAGATTAATTAAAGAAATTAATTAGCATTAAGGAAATGTATTTATCTATATAGAAGGAACAGAAATTGAAGTAGATTGGGTGATAGACTGACTAATTAGATTATATTGGAAAAGAAAAATAACTGGAGAACATAAGGAATTTGGTTTTAGATTATAGTTTGTTTTAGCTTCAGTGTTTAAAGGGAAAAAGATTTAAAGGAGATAATAATATCTAAATTTAATAAATTAAATCTACAAATATTAGGAATACAAATATAATGAATTATAGCTTATTATAGCAATACAAATGATGAATTAATATGTGATAGTTGGTAAAAGATATATTGTATGATCAGCATTGTGGGTATAGTGAAAAATATTAGATAGAGTTAGCTTGATTGTGATCTCTTTTCTCTTCTTTTCTCTCTTTTCTTATATCTTTTCTTAATTGTTTGATATCAAATTAATTTAGAATACCTGATCCCACCGGACTATATTTGCTTAGATATTTTGTTAAGCCAATCAATTTGAAACATCAGATCTGGTTAATGGATTAATCAAATTTGATAAAGATATTGGGAAACAGCATATTATAAAATATTGATAATTAAGTTTAAGTTATTGGTAATCATTAAAAGGAAGAAAATAAGGAGAAAAAAGAGTTTCAAGAATGAGAAATTAAAATAAAAATAGCAACAAAAAATAAACAAAAAAGAATCAATTGATTATAAGGATGGCATCAGGAAGAAGAAAAGCAGTATTATTGCAACAACAGTTACAAAAACAATCAAAGACAGAAGAACAAGCAAAAGTAATGGAATTTGGAGTATCAATATTAGAGGAAATGAGAAGGCTTAGAGAGGACTTCAAAAAAGAAATCAAAAAAGTATCTAGTGATATCAGGGATATGAAACAAGAAATGGAAAATGTTGGACAAAAACTGAAAAATATAACAAAAGACATGAAGATAACGAACACGAAGATTGATGATTTACCAGATAGGACAGTTAGATTGGAAAAAGAAACACCAGAATTGGAAAAAAGATTAACAAATACAGAACAGTAGTATAGAAATACAGAAATTAAATTTAGAGAAAAATGTTTGAAACTAAGAGGCCTGGAAGAGATTCACAGAGAAGAATTATGTAGTTGGTTAATACCATTGGCAAATTTTATAGGGTGGAATACTGAACAGCTAGATTTAGAGATCGATAAGATGTTCAGAGTAAACTCTTTCGTAGCTAAGAAGATAAGTGTACCTTGCGATGTTGCGGTTTACTTTTTAAGAGAAAGAGTTAAGATTTAGTGATTCAACAAAGTTATTTGAAAAAATTGGTGGTAGACAATAAAGAGCTGCAGATATTTAAAGATATTCCATCACAAGTCTTAAAGAAGAAGGAATATTACTTTCTAATGCAAATCTTAAAGAAAAATGGAATCATGCACAGATGGTGCAGAACAGAGAGGGTTACCTTTACACTACACAGAGATATACTCTGAACTCTATTAAGAAAGTGCAGGAATTTGTAGGACATCATAAAGAAGAATTGAATAAATATCATGAAAGAAGCCCAAAGTTTAGAGAGAAGGTAAAAATAGATGAAATAAGAGAGGGAAGAGAAAATAAAGAACAGGAAAGAAAAAAACGTAAGAGAATACTGGAAGATCTAGATGAAACATCGACTGAGATACCATTAGAGAACACTGAAGGATTGAATCAGGAAAGGAACAAGGAGAACGGAGGGAATGAAGAAGAAATACCTGAGGGAGAAGGAGAAGAGGATGAGGAAGAAGAAGAAGAAAGAAAAGAGGCAGAGAAAGAGCTAGGAATAAGGAAAATAGTGAAATAAAGAAGTAAATAGGAGAAATTAAGCTATAATGAAAATTATATCATGGCATATTAGAGGGTTAAATACCCCCGTTAAAAGGAAAAGGATTTTTCATCATTTAGAAAAACTTAAATCAGACATAATCTGTTTAAAAGAAACACATATAAGAAACAAGGATTTGAAATATTTAAATAATAAAAAACTTGGACAGGATTTTTCAGCTTCAATAGATAAAAAAGGGAATTACAATTTATGTTAATAAAAAGTATCAAGCAAAAGAAATTTTCAAGGACAATAAAGGAATGTTTGTTGGTGTGGAAGTAAATGTAATTCAACATAAGATCCTTATTGTCAGAGTATACGGACACAAGAAAATAAAGCATGTTATTATGAAAGATTATTAAACGTAATTAGTGACTATGACTATCAAGAAATAATAATCTTGGGAGACTGGAATGGGGTAATTAATCCTGAGAGGGATAGATTGTCAGATAAAAAACCAAAATCAACACAGAGGAAACTTCCAAGAGCCTTTTTTGAGCTGTTGGATGACTTATCATTAGTAGATGCATGGCTTTATCTGTATAGGAATACAAAAGAATTCACATATTACTCAGAGGTACACAAGACATGGTCTAGAACTGATATGATGATGGTTTCCTAAACACTGATGAAGAATTTTAAAAAATAGATGTTTTACCAAGGATATTATCAGATCATAACCCCTGATAATGATGATTCTAGAGAAGAAAAGAGTATAAATGGGTCTTAAAAGAGGAATTATTGAAAGATGAGAAGATGGTAGAAAGAGTAAGAAAAGAAATAAGTCAATATTTTGAAGAAATAAGTCAATATTTTAAAGAAACTACAGGAAAAGGCATAGCAGAATATATCATCTGGGAGGCAGGAAAGGTGGTTATTAGAGGCTTCCTAATGCAGCAAGAAGTTTATAGAAAGAAAAAAAAAGTGTGAAAATCGACAAAAAAATATGGAAGAGCTCAATGAGAAAGAAAAACGATTGAAGAAAGAACCAGGCAACATAAAAATAAAGAATGAAATTAAGACCTTATAAAAACAGATAACAATTCAAGATACTATAGAAACTGAAAAAAGTTGAAATTTACAAAACAAGGAAATTTCGAACATGCAAAAGAATAGGTAAATGGCTAGCCTACAGACTAAAGAAAGAAAAGAGAGGAGATTAATCTTAGAAATTAGAGAGAAGGAAAACATACATCAATAACAAAATAAAATCAAGGAAGTATTTTACAAATACTTGAAGAAAACATTTGAAGAACAAGATACAAAACATCTACTAGAGAATATTAAAAAATATTTAGAGAAGATAACAATAACACCAATAAGTGAGGAACAAAGAATAGTGTTACCTCACTGGTATACCCTATCCCAGGATCTACAATTTTTAATATTAAATGTGATTCAACATGCCAAAGAAGTCACCTGGATGAGCACGTAGGCAGCAATGGTTGAACGATTGAAAACTAGGTCAGGCCAGTACAATCCCCATCACGTAGCCCCAGGAGACCTCAAGCTGTGCAAGCCTACAGTAGACAAAGGGTCCTCAGCCTCTGAGAAGCCAACTTGAGGGGATTAGCATGTTTTCCCCAAGTTGAGCACTGATAGCAGTAAAATCATGTCAGGCAAATACCATCTAAATAAATTCACACCACATCCCAACACAACTGAAGATCCTGAAACTTTGGCAACACCTTGTAATCCCATCATGCAAAGGCCATTGTGGAGATTCTTTTCCGTTGCAACACCCATTGTTCTCCCTGGGAGAAGATTAGCCCTCAAGGTATGTTTTCCTTTACAAATAGTCCTAGTTTTTGAGAGTTTCTTTGGATAACTCCCTGTCATACCAGCAGACCGTTTCTTCATCAGTTGAATAATCCCCTCAGCCTTCTCTGTGCTGAGCTCTACTTTGTTCGCTGTTTCACGGACCAAGGACTTCAGGAAAAGGTGCAGTATCACCCCAGCTACAATCCCTTCAATACTTCCCCTATCCAGTTTCCTCTCTTTTGCTTCTCAATAGGTCTTCAGTGAGTGCATGAGTGAGGGCGCTGATGCATGATATTCCCTTCAATAAAATCATTTATTGGACATCTTTGTCTGGTTTTTGGCTTGGTCTGACCCTGTAAAAACTGAGTAAAAGGACCCTGCTAGGTTACCCTGCCTCTCACATTGCTATCGCTTGTGCTCTGTTGAGTTCCTCTTCCCTATCATGTGGCACACATTAAGGCATCCCCTGAGGGACCCCAGAAATCAGGGTAACAATAGCATTAACTAAACCAATAGCAAAAATGGAAATTTTAAACGCAATCCAAAAGCTTAAAACTGGTAAAGTACCAGGTACCAACAGTTTTACAGTATGTTATTATAATATCTTTCAGGATGAATTGGCCAGGCCCCAACAAAAGGTAATGAATGGATTAGATGAAGGTAATAGACCAGCTTCCTGGGGAGAAGCAACAATCAGTTTAATACCAAAGGAAATTAAGATCATTTAGGGGCAAAAAATTATTATAAAATTTTTGCCAGTATTTTAGCAGAATAATTAAAAAAAGGTGTTAAATGGATGGATATATGAGGACCAAAATGGCTTTCAATCAATTAAGGATAACATGAGAATGATTATAGATGTAATAGAGCACTACATAAACATAATGAAAAAAAGTTAGATCTGATTTTCCTTGACACAGAGAAAGCATTCGACAACATAAATTGGATGTTTAAGAATGAAACTTTAAAGAAAATAAATATGAGTGAGAGAATGGTGAATTGGATTAATCAGATTTATAAAAATCAAACAGCAACAGTATTAGTAAATGGAGAAAGAACAAAGAAAATTGATGTAAAAAAGGAATAAGACAGGGATGACCTCTGTCTCTCTTACTATTTTTGAGATATTAAACATGTTAGTTTGTGGTGTGACTTCATGTAAATGTTCATCGCCTGATGGAATATTTGCTCAACTTGGGGCAGACACACTAATCCCCTCAAGTCGGCGTCTCGGGGCTGAGGACCCTTTGTTTATTGTGGGTTTACACTTCTTGTGGTCTCCTGGGGCTACATGATGGGGATTTTACTGGCCTGACCTGGTTTTCGATCTTTTGACCATTGCTGCCTATGTGCCCATCTGGGTGACCTCTCAGACACACTGAATCATATTTCAGTATTAAAATTGTAGACCCCAGGACAGGGTTTTCCAGTGAGATAACATGCCTGATTTGAAATTATATTATCATGCCTGTTGTTTTAGCTGGCTTATTGATTGGATCAAATTAGGAAATGAAAGATTTTTGGAAGGAGCAGATTTGCCATTTGGTTGGCATTCAGATTTATGGTATGGAAAAGCAAAAGTGAATAGAGAGTTTAATAACCATTTTGTGAGAAAATCCTTATTGAGAATTTGTTTAATATATAAAAAGAAGTTGTATCCAAAATTACCATTGTGGGCCTTGGTGCATGAGGCTTTTTATAGGAGAGAGAGACCACAGTTAAATAAATGGATAACATATAAAGATCTGATTAAAACCCAAGGGGAGAGTGTTGTACTAAAAAATAAGGAGGAATTACTAGGATATGGATACAGATCACATTGGTTATTACAGAGACAATTAACAGAAAAATTTAAAATGGACATCAAGACGATAGGAATAGAACCACATGAAAGAGAATTTGATAAAATCTTGAAACCAGGTATTGACCACTTGGTTGGAAAGACTTATAAATTGTTGCTTGACTTGGATCTGGAACAGGAAGTGGTAAAGAAAAATATGATAAAGTGAGCACAGAATGTAGGACATCCAATTCCACTTAAAAAATGGGAAGATTCATGGAAAGATACTCAAAAATTAATTAAAAGCATGGGTTTAAAAGAAAATTATTATAAAATCCTCTATAGATGGTATTTACACCGACACAAATTGCAAAAATTACAAAAAAACACTAAAAATGTATGTTGGAAATGTGTTCAGAAAGGAATGTTATATCACCTGTGATGGATGTGTATAGAGGTAAAAAAGTTCTGGAAAAAAGTCCATGAAAGAATTATTAAGATATTGCTAATAAAATATTCAATGACACCAGAGATATATTTGTTAAATATGACCGATGAGATCAAATTGCCCAAGAAAGCACAGAAAAAACTGTTACTTTTCATGATTACAGCGGCTAGAGTTATTGCTAAAAAATGGAAACGGAAAGCAGCACCGTGAAACATGCGAGTGCAAAAGGCACCCAGCCTCACACTCAAGGCCTGCCCAGCCTGACACCTCTTTGTGTTCAGGTCTGAACAGCTGGGGAGATCTCTGGTTCAAGCCCAGGTTAGGACAAACAGGTCTGTTCCAGTTCTCCCTTACTGAAATGCAGCACCTTCCTCACTCTAGTGCCCCCCCTTGGCTTCCTCCTTCTAGGGTTATCTCTTTTTACTGCCTTCCCTAAATCTGCCCCTCTCCAGATATAAGCACAAGCAGTGATTTAACTCTTCAACGACTGTGGTACTATTGGAACTATGGTAAAATGGCACTATTGGTTGCCTGTATACTCCAGGATATAGAATAGTACTCTGTGAGACTGTTTTAAGGAAAACAGAAAGTCAAACATTTATTGCAACACTGTTACTTAAATTTCTTGGTAACTAAATGTTTATAAAACAGCACACCCTTTCTCTGTCTTTTCTCTGCTTAATTCATTGACTGTCTCTCGTACACCCTATTTCTCAGTTCTCTCTAACATAGAGCACTTCAGCTCTCTCTTCAACTCTATCTTCCTAAACTCTCAAACTTTTTCAATCAACTGAACAGTCAGTTAAATTCTGTTATTCCACTGTCTCCACCAGCCCCATCCCTGAGCTATCCATTTCAACAACCAATCAGTTTAAACAATCTCAGTTGCTAAGGAGGCTCTGTTGTCAAGCTCCCCACCCATCAGGTTCGTCACAGGCACCGAAGATAAAGGACAGGTGGATGAAATTGATTTAATGGAAATGGAAAGACTGATGACTATATTATCAGATAATTTGATAAAAAGATTCAAAGAAGTTTGGAACCCCATGGTATCTGCATTAGAGGAAAACTGTGGTGAGATAACAATAATGGGGATAAAGGATGAATTTTCTATGCAAGAGATATTACAAAGGTAAAATAGGTATATAAAACTATAGGGGAAAATTAAAAATCTTGAACAAATATAGTAAGGGATACAGATAATTAAAGATATTATGGATAGCCTTCATAAAGAGCTTTTAAGAAATGAGGTTAGAGCTTATATAGATTTAAGATTGATAGATAAAGTCATGAAAAATCTGAGAATGGATGGAAACCAGAGGATTAGGAAAACTATATACAAATACAAACCACTCAGAAATGAAAAAGGAAAAGAGGAATGGTAGAGAATGAAACTTTGAGTTGTTATTTGATATTTATTGATATATCAATAAATTAAGAAATTATAAGGATAGACAAAGATAAAGAGTTTTCTTTCTTTTTTTAATAGTGTTTAAATTTGTTAAACTGTTGGTAAGTGCTAATTAGAGAATCACCTAAGAAGACAGAAAAGGTGAATAAATATTTCTGGAAATTTTGTTTTTGTATTTGTGAAGTTGGGAGGTTGGGAATGTGTGCTCTGTACATCTATGTGGTTGTAAACAGACTTAGATAAGGAATACCACACAAAATAATTAATAAACCGGGATGTACAGATATTTTCTTGTAGAGTATTGTATTATTCTAATGTCATATTCTTTGTCATTTGTTGTTTTTTATGTCATTGTTTGATTGAATAAAAAGAATAACAATAATAAAAAAGAAAAAGAGCTCAGGAGACAGGCTGGACTGTGCTTGTATTGCAGGCTGGGGGGGCCACTTTTCCAGAGACTATCATGCCAAGAGGTGAGGTTCTTCCCAGCTGGGAAACGGGCCTCTCCCAGGTTTTGAAGGACTCTGCTGCCTGAGAGTACCAGGCCTAAGGGTACTGGCACCTCCTACAGGGCCCAAGCAAGACCCCCTGCTGGTCGCTGCAACAATCCGAGCAGGTGATGCCCAGCCAATGCCTGTGGGGGCCATGACTGACTCAGGTACCTTGAACAACTTCATGGACCTAGGCTTTGCCACTCAGCACCCCATCCCCATGCTACTGTTGTCCAAGCCGCAGCCTGTTGAAACCATTGATGGGTGGCTCCTGGGTTCTGGACCTGTGGCACACCAGACCCTCGAGCTAACCTTGGAGATCCAGGGCCATGTTGAGTGGACCCAGTTATTCCTGGTAGTGATCCCGTATTTCCCTGTGGTCATAGGGATGCTGTGGTTGTCTAGACATGACTCCCACATCCCACTGTCCTGGCACAAAGTGCTCCTTGCCTCAGAGTACTGCCAGGATCATTGCTGGCCTGAGCAGGTGCACGCTGCTCTGGAGGCTGAAGCCATGGAGACCTCTGTGGTACTACCCATAAAGTATCAGGGCTTTGCATATTTGATAAGAAAGAGGCTGACCATCTGCCCTCACATTGTGTATACGATTGTGCCATAGACCTGGTACCTGGGGCTCCCATTCCTCCTAGCCACCTCTACTTCTTGTCAGAGCCAGAATTAGCTGCCTTATGGGACTTCTTTGAGAAGAACCTCCACTGAGGCTTTATTGGACCTCCCAAATACCCAGCAAGAGTGCCTGTTTTGTTTGTCTAAAAGAAATGTGGAGCACTTTATTACCCTGTTTACTAGGGGTCCCGGGAGGGACACCAAAATGTGCTCAACTATAGGTGGGGAAAATTAGCTCAGAGCACTGCTTTAGCGTTACAATAGGCAGGGTAACTTAGCAGGATCTTGTAACCCAGTGTTTACAGGGTCAGGCCAAGCCAAGGAGCACACCAAGTTTAATTGAGATTTTATTAAATACAGACAAACAGTATATGCAACACACTCACACAAGTAGCTAAGGAAAATAAAGGTTGGAGTGGTATAGAGGGATTTTGAGAGAGATAGTTGAATTGGGTGATACGACACCTGTCCTTAAGCTTGAGTTCGTTGGTCTGGAGTCTCAGTAAATGGGATTGAAGGGACAGCTTGCCAAACAAAGCAGCAGCAAGGCTGGATGGAAGTCTGGAGCGATCTGAGGTTGCTGTGGTCTCAGCTACTGGAGCTGAGGGGAAGGCTCGCCCAGCAAAGCTGCAGCAAGGAGGGATGGAACTGAGGAGCGATCCGAGGAAGGTCTCGGAATCAGAGGTTTTTATAGAGAGAAATGTGACTGCAGGCTATGCCTTACTCGGGGACAACAATGAGTTTTGGGTGTGAGACAATGTCTCCGAAAGGTCACAATTTAGCATGATTGAGTTAAGTCCGAATTGACAAAGACGTAGACTGTATGCAAATGCTCAGTGCTTGGCATTTAAGCTTCTAGCTTGCCAAGTTACCTGCTCGGGGCATGGAGCGCTTTGCAGAGAGGTCTCCTAAAGCGGCTATTTCTGGCTATTTCTGGCCTGCCTGTATTGTCTTGGGATATTGCAGCGTTTGATGGCTGAGCCTAGTTCTGTGCTTGTCCAGGGGCCTCACAAAAACACGTGGAGAGGGGTGGTAGCATAATTATTGATATCAAAGAGATATCTAGGGGTGTCTCCAAGGAGGTCTAAACTGCAGTAACAACTTTGTCTCTGCAATGATTACCATGCCCTGAACCGCACTACCATTTGGAATCGTTATCCCTTGCCCCTGATTCCTCAACTGTTGGAATGGTTGCAGCATGCCAAGGTGTTCACAAAACTGGACCTATGGGGGGCTAGCAATCTGGTTCACATCCATGCTGGGAATGAATGGAAAACTGCATTCCAAACCTGATATGGCCATTATGACCACACGATCATGCTCTTCAGCCTTTGCAATGTCCCTGCAGTCTTCCAGTATTTTGTCAATGATGTTTTTCGAGACTATTTGGACCAGTTTGTGATCATTTATTTGGATGATTTTTTTATTTACTCTCCAAATCAGACCACCCATGACACCCATATCCGCGCAGTCTTTCAGTGCCTCAGGGCAGCACCGGCTGTACATCAAACTGAAAAGTGGGCATTTGACCTCCCAGGAGTGGATTTCCTGGGATACCAAATTTCCCCCAGAAGTGTGGAGATGGATCCTGCCAAAGTAGAGGCCATAGGCTCATGGCAACCACCTAGGAACTGGAAGGAGGTTCAACATTTCCTGGGGTTCACCAACTTCTATAGGAAATTTATCCTCAACTTTGCTTCCTTGGTGGCCCCCATCACCAACCTGTTGCAAGGGAAGGTTCCCTTCCAGTGGACTCCAGCTGCCCAGCAGGCCTTTCAGGACCTAAAAGCCTGGTTCACATCAGAACCCATTCTTTAGCACCTGCACCTCAAGGGACTCCATTTGTTGTGGAGACCGATGCCTCGGATGTTGCCACTGGAGCCATCTTCCTTCAACCTCTACAAGTCCCCATCTACTGCCGTGTGCTTACTATTCCCCCCAGCTGTCGACTGTGGAGCACAATTACACAGTCTGGGAGAAGGTGTTCCTTGCCATTAAAGCAGCATTTGAACATTGGTGCCATCACCTGGAAGGGGTAGCCCATCCTGTGCAGGTGCGAACCAATCACTACAACTTGGAGTAACTTCAGATGGCATGGAAACTCACACAGAGACAGATGTAGTAGTCACAGTTCTTCACCAGGTTTAATTTCCACCTATAATATGTCCCCAATGCCCAGAATTTGCAAGCAGATACACTTTCAAGGAAACCAGAGTACACCTCCTCACCAGAAATGGAAAGTAAGGCTACAATTCTCTGCCTGGAACATTTTGCAGCCACCCAGACAGTCTCTTCCCTGACAGACCAGATCCAGGATAGCCAGCACCTCAATCTCCTGGTCCAGGCGCATCGGGAGGATGGGGCGTCCTCTCCCTTCTCTATGCAAGATGGGATCCTGTACCACTGACGGCATCTCTACAGCTGGACTCTGTCTCTGTCTATGCTATGACAGGAAACCTGCCGGGCACTTCTGTCTATACAAGACTTTACACGTTGTTACCTGAGAGTTTTGGTGGCCACGAGTACAAGCCATGGTGGATTGGTATATGTGGACCTGTCCCATGTGCCATTGCACCAAGGATCAGCTGGGAAAGCCTGCAGGAGTCCTGCATCTGTTGCCCACACTCGCAGGACCCTGGAAGGTGGTGTCCATGGACTTTATCACAGACCTACCTTTGCCATACTGGTGGTGGTGGATCTCTTCACCAAGATGGCCCACTTTATCCCCTGCCCCACTGTCCCAACTGCCAAGGAGACAGCATGCTTGTTCATAGATCATGTCTTCTATTTGCATGGCCTCCCAGGTGGGATCATGTCCAACTGCGGCTCACAGTTTACTGCATGGTTCTGGCATAGTCTTTTGCACTAGCTTGACATTAAGCCTTGTCTGTCCTCAGCCCATCACCCTCAGACTGATGGGCAGACGGAGAGCACAAATGCTACCCTGGAGCAATATCTACAGTGCTATGCCAGCTACTAACAGAACAACTGGGTCAACCTTCTCCCCTTCATGGAGTTTACCTAAAACACACCCTACACACTTCGACCCAGCAAACCCCTTTCTTTGCCAACTATGGCTACCATCCATGTCTGTTCCCTGCTGTGGCCCCACAATTGGAAGCAGCAGACCAGTGGCTCCAGGAATTCCAGGCAGCACAGGCATTCCTCCATGAGCACTTGGACCTTGCCAAGGAAGACTATAAGCAGGAGGCTGATCAGCACCGACAGCCAAGGCCCCCAATGAAAGTAGGAGATCAGGTCTGACTGTGTACTTGCCATCTACCTTTGCCCTGTCCTTGTCGCAAGTTGGATGCCAGATTTGTTGGTCCCTACCTAATCATCGTTCACATCAACTCAGTGGCTGTTCAGCTCCAGCTCCCTGGGTCCTTCCGCAATCATCCCATATTCCACTGTTCTCTGCTGGTTCCTGCTGGTAATGTTCAGGAGGACACTGCTCAGGGACCTCTGCCAGCTCTGGTGCTGGTGGATGGGACAGAGGAGTATGAAGTGGCCCAGATTCTGACTCTTGGGGGCACCTGCAGTACCTGGTTGATTGGCTAGGGTATGGTCCGGAGGAACGTCCCTGAGAGGATGCTTCAGATATACATGCCCCTGACCTGGTTCAGTGCCTCCATTGCCATTACCCCAACAAGCCAGGTCCTCCTCATTCAGAGGGAGGGATGATGAGGTGGGGAGTGGTGTCACGCCCTGCTTCCAGAGCATGGATTCTGACTCAGAGTCTGAAAGAGAGGGCATGCCAGAGTCTGAAACAGAAGGCATGCCAGGGCCTGTGGTACAGAGAGAGGTTACAGTGCCGGAAACAGAACAGGGGACAGTGCCAGCTCCAACAGAGAGTCTTGCCTCTTTAAATATAAAGGAACACTTTCCTTGACCCAGCTTTGCTGCATAGGTAGCAAAGAGAGAACCAGCATCACTCTCTCAGGATTTGTAACCAGCAACAATCAATCAAGTCTCAGCTGTGCTAGGCTCAGGACATATTTAACTGGTATCCTTCCCCTCCAGGAGTTATCAGAACTCATCTGACCTGCTACATTGCTGGATACCTTGATAAATGCTCAGATTGACCTTGGTCACTCCTTTGTCATGAAACCCTGCTGGACTGTGTTTATGTTGGACTTTATTTATGACTCCTTGTTTACTGCCTGGAAGTAAGTAACAAGCTGGGAAATATTCAGTTGTTTTGTTTGATTTATCAGCTGTTCCAGGACTGAGATAGGACAGTATGGCACAATCAGGAGAACGCAAATCACTTCTCCCATTCATTGCCATTCAATCATTCTTAAATATGAAGAGTCTTACAACCACGTTGTGTATTTGTAAATGCTCTCTATAAGTTCAGTGAAGCTTATTCCCCAGAAAGCATGCATAGGAAAAATTTGCATGCAGACTTTTTTATTTGTGGAAAGACCTGTTGGGAGGTGAGAGTTACCCAGGTGCTTAGTCCTATAGGAACTATGTATTGTTGGGAAATATTAAAATTGGGAGATTTTGTAGGTCTGCTAACTAGCAGAGCATTTAGGAATGCACAAAACAGAAGCTCAACCGATCATCAGTTCCACCTCTATCACTCCACCCCAGACACACTTAACCTAGCTCAAAATAAACACAAAAACAGTTTGGTTAAAAGTATGTAAAAGATTTACTCACAGAAGGAATGAGTATGTGCAAGAAGATGTAGGTGTTAACCAAACAGGAAGCTTAGTCTAGGTAGTCTCTTCTATGCCTACAATGAACATGCAAATTAACTAGCCAGTTAATTAAGCATGCAAAGGTTGCTACTCCCAACACCCCTTCTCAACCTTGCATGCATCCCTGAAGTCCCCTCTTGACTCGCAGTTTCTCAAAGCCATCTCTTGGTAGAAGTTTGGTCAGGATATCAGCTACCATCTCAGTGGTTGGACAGTAGATCTTCTTGATCATTCCATTCTCTGTGAGCTCACACACTTTATGGTATCTTGTTCCTATGTGCTTGCTGTGTGGTGTCATCTTCTCTGTTTGAGAAAGTTTAATACAGCTCTGGTTGTCTTCCATAACTTGAATTGGTTTTATATCAGTTATTCCAAAATCAGACAACAATTGATCAAGCCATAGTAATTCTCTACATGCCTCTGATGCTGAAATATACTCTGCTTCTGTAGAAGATAAAGCCACTATGCTCTGCTTGTGACTTCCGCAAGAAATAGGGCCATCTCCATACAAAAATACAAAACCAATGAGTGATAATCTGCACTGTCATCAGACCAATCTGCATCAGTATAGCATCCTAACTTTGGATTGCTACTAGCTGGTACCTTCAATTTAAAGTTGATAGTCCCTTTCAAGTATCTAGTCACCCTTTTTAACTCCAGTCCAATCTTTATTTGTGAGTGAGCTAACTTTTCTGGTTACAATCCCTACAGCAGAGGCAATATCAGGGCTTGTGTTGGTAGACAGGTGTAGGAGTTTTTCTATTACTTTTCTGCAGAGACTGTTATCTGATAAAAGATCACTTTCCTCAGTATTTTTAAGAAAATCTGTGGTCATGGGTATTGCTACAGGATAGGCATCTTGGAGTCCTAAGCTTTCTAAAAGGTCAGCAATCTTTTGTTTTTGACTTAGTAGAAAAGAGTGATCTTGTTCTCTTTGAATCTCCATGCTTTAGTACTTTGCCTCTCCTAATTCTTTTGGTTTCACTTCTTTGTTCAAGTGATGTACGACTTCTGAGTAGTCTTTATTTCTGTTGGTGGCTGTAATCAAATCATCAACATAGATCAGGATAAAGGTTGAATAACCCTCTTGGTTCTGGTGTGTAGGCACTGATCTGCTTCTCCTTGCTTACAGCCTAATTGCTTCAACGTTGTGTCTAGTTTCTCGTTCTAAGCTCTAGCAGCTTGTTTAAGTCTATACAATCCCTTGTTAAGCTTGTAAACCAAATGTGGTTGCTTCTGGTCTACAAAGCCTGGAGGTTTTACATGTACAGTTCCTCTGTTATTTGTCCATGTAAGAAAGCAGTTTTCACATCAAGGTTTCTGACATCCATTTGTTTGGAAGCAGTTAAGCTAAGAAGCAGTTTTATGGTGCGGTGTTTGACAACAGCAGGCATCTGTTCAATTTTTTCAAAACTTGATGGGTTCATTTGGTAACACCAATGTTGCAAGGTAGGACAAACATGGAGCTGGTGCACCTTTGTTGGGTAGTGTTGAGCATCTAGGAACCTGTTCTGTAACCTGGTCTGTCTCTGCAGCATCCTCCAGTCCAGTGCTCAGCTCAGAGCCATCTGTATTGTAAGGCCCCGCTTTGGGGGTCCAATACCAGTATAGTTTGGATGGGCACCATACCTAATTGGCATCATATGTAATTGGCAACACATTTTATTGGCTCTGATATCAAATTCAAGCCTGAAAGGTGACAGAGACGTCAAACTGAGTGAGGGAAAGAATTTGACTGTTAATGTGAGAAGCATAGGTCAACTCCAAAATTTCTCCGGGTAAGACTGAGTCGTCAGGCAAATACACATCATTCCAGTGGATAATAGGTTTAAACAGAAGCTGGAATTTTCCAGGGAATCCAACTGCGAGGAGCCCACCAGGACACTGATTGACAGATATCCATCCTTTGTACACCTGGATTCTTTTGTCTGTCCTCACAGCACCCAAAATAGCTATTATAACATTCATCACGTGTTTGCCAATCAAAACACTTAAGCCCATCAACAGACAAAAGACCCATTGTCCACAACAGGTTCCCTTTGTCCTGCATCTGGAATCTTCACAGCCACAAGCCATTTTCAGAGTGCAAATGCTCCTGATTTGAGGAGGCCCAGTGCAGTCTCTTGAAGATCTACCTGTCACTCTGTCAGTCTGGTTCCTGAATGAGAACTACCCTTAGGTCCTACCTAAGCCAAAATACATTTCTGCTCTTTACTACTCTTCTGGACTGGTAATTATAAATCCCCTCAAGTCCCTCAGCCTCTCTATAAATTTTCCTCCCTTTCTCTTTCACCTACCTCTTCTGTGAATGTGTGATTGTGTGTATCTTGTGTGCATGCATGAGTGAATTCCACTCAATAAAATCATTTTATTAGATAATTTTGCTTGGTTTTTGGCTTGGCCAGACCCTGTAAAAATTG
The DNA here is from genome assembly GCA_948472985.1 of Iguana delicatissima. Classification (NCBI taxonomy): domain Eukaryota; kingdom Metazoa; phylum Chordata; class Lepidosauria; order Squamata; family Iguanidae; genus Iguana; species Iguana delicatissima. The sequence goes on along the minus strand of CAOKZL010003523.1, from coordinate 77,916 downwards.
GGTTTAAAGATTTCGCTAGGTTACCCCATCTCTCATAGTGCTACACCTTGTGCTCTGGCTAATTCCCATTCCCCATTATTTGGAGCACATTGAGGTGTTCCCCAAGGGACTCCAGAAATCAGGGTAACAGTATCCCCTTCTCTTGGTGTACTGCTCTCTGTCTTTAGCTCATTTTCTGGAGCATGCACTTCACTCCTTTGTTCAGAATCAGGTTGTATAGCTGCTTATGGTATTTCAGATGAATTTGCAGTTCTAAGAGAGGTTCAACATTTTGCTCTTCTTCTTCCAGTGATTCTAAGATAGCATCTTGTTCATCTGGAAGGTCTATGACAGTTTCTTTTGTATCAATTCTGCTTTGTTCATCAAAGTTAACTACATGTTTAGTAGTGACTTCACCAATCTTTTCTTTTTTGGGGGGTATTCAAGTTAGCCTTTTTAATTACACACACACACACTCTCTCTCTCTCTCTCTCTCTCTCTCCAAAATGTTTGAAGCTCTGCTGGGGAATCCTTGGCACACTGTTACTGCGGCCTCTAGGCCACCTTGGCGATAGCATAAAGATATCCTTTTGATATCAATAATTCGGTTTTCTTCCACCACTCCTCTCCATGTGTTTGTGGGGCTCCCAGACAAACACGAAACTAGGCTCGACAGCTGATTCTGTAATATTCCTAAACAATACAGGCAAGCCAGAAATAGCCAGATCGCTGCTTCAGGAGACGTCCCGGCAAACATCCTATTATGTATGTGTGCCACCTACAAGCAGATAACTTGACTAGCTGAACTATCAACTGTCCAGCATTGCGCATTTGCATACTGGCTGTTCCTTTGTCAATTCGGACCTAACTCAATCATGTTAAATTTTGACCTTTCCGAGGCTTTTGTCTTATACCCGAAATCCATTGTTCTCACCAAGTACAGCATAGCCTGCAGTCACACTTCTCCCTATAAAAACCCCTGATTCTGAGACCCTCCTCGGATCGCTTCCGAGTTCCAGACTGCCTTGCTGCCTCTTTGCTTGGCGAGCCTCCCCTCAGCTTCATGTGCTGAAAAAATCCCTCTGAAAAATCCCTCTGTCCCACTCCTACCTTTATTTTCTATAGTTATCTGAGTAAGTGTGCTGCATACACGGTTTGCCTGTATTTTAATAAAGATCTCAATTATTCTTTCAAAACGGTTTGCTTCTTGACTGGCCTGACCCCGTAGACCTAGGGTTCAAGATCCTGCTAAGTTACTCTGCCTCTCGTAATGCTAAAGCAGTGCTCAGAGCTAATTTTCCCCACCTATAGTTGAGCACATTTTGGTGTCCCTCACGGGACCCCAGTAAACAAGGTAACAACACGCCCGTTTTAAGAGATAACAGATCTCTTGTCAAAGATTTAACTTTTTTGATTTTACTCCCTTCTGTTTTGGAACAGGAATGGTGAATTTGTGGCTTTCCATATCTTGTTGAATTTCATCACACGCATACCCCCCTTCCAATATTGCATAGATGAAACCCAGGATACACATGGCCAGGCAACATCAGGGTGTGGTCAAGATGGCAAAAGTCATTAATGGGGAAGAACACCCAAGCTAGGAGAGCCTGCAGCGGTTTTACCTGAACCTACTGGGGAAGAGCAAGATTCCACCCTCTTCTTTCTCTCCGCACCTGAGTTAATTGAGTGCAAACTAGTTTTGCCCTTTGAACTCAGTTTGCAGCAATCGAAGTAAGCTGAACAGAGAGGAGGAAAGTGGGGGGAAGAGAGAAAAATTGGGATATTTTAAAAACAGTTTAAAAAGTGGAATAGCAGAGGATTAATCAAAGTTGTCCACACCGAACTGGGACCATTGAAGGGTATGCAGATATGGTGGGACTGACAGTAGTGAGGAATCATGGGAGTTTAAATCCAAAAGCAGGTTGAGAGCTAAGTTGCTCACTCCTGGTTTAGAGCCTTAAGGAAAAGTGCCTATGTCTTTGGAAATCCCTTTTGCTTCCACTGGTCTTCCTGTTTCCTCTGTGAAATGCACTCTAAGTCTTCGGCGGAGGGGTTAAATTTTTTCCCTCCAATATATTCACTGGATTTTGCCTCATCCTGTGGTTTTCCCTGGTATTTTTTTTTAAATATTTTTATTGAAAATTTAGTTCCGAAAATAAAAATCCCCCCTCCCTGTTTCCAAGCTTACATTTTCCAGTTGAATCTGCTTATTTCCATTATGTACGCACATAATTTCCACTTAATAGAGAAAAGAACAACTACATTATAATTACATTATTTCTTTCTTCATTTCTTATGCATTTATATCTTTATCCAATTTTAAAACTCTTTTCCATTCCCTTTCAAAGTTCTGGATAAGTTTGTTCTTCAGTGAAAGTGCTAATTTTTCTATCTTAACCATATCCAGAACTTTAAGCTTCAATTCTTCTATATCAATATATTTCCTTTCTTTCCAATGTTGTGCGTATGTCAGCCTTGCTGCAGTTATTAAATACAATAATATTTTCTGATGGCTCCTGATCTCCCTTTGTTGCCCTAACATATTTAACAAATAAAACTCCAGTTTCATTTCAAAATCCAGGTTACAAATTCTTTGAATTTCATCATGTATCCCCTTCCAAAATTTCTTTGCTATCCTGCAAGTCCACCACATATGGAAAAAGAACCCTGTCTTTTCATCACATTTCCAACACTTTACATTCCTGGTTCTAGTTATTTTTTGTAATCTTTCTGGGGTCATATACCATCTATGAAGCATTTTATAAAAGTATTCTCTTAAACTTAAGTTCGGTGTAAATTTTATATCAATTTTCTACACTCTCTCCCAGGTTTCTAATTCAATTGAGTGCCCCGTATTAAAGTGGCAAGTCAGAGATCAGACCTCATGTAATAATGGGGCTTCCCATTATCTAGGCTTAGCAAAGGGAGATACTTCCCTCTTCTGGTAAACCAAGGGTTAATGAGGTGTTGGGATTACATCAAGGGTCACAAGGTGAGAATTGACCAACCACAAAGAAGGAGGTGGGCATCTTGGAGTTGCTTCCAGATCCTTCCAAGGAGGAAATATAAAACTTCTGAGAGGCCATGTGGCCAGAGAGAGAAGAGAGAAGAACCAAGAGAGAGATGGGATCTGGGCCAGTGGCAGACTGGAGGCCCCATGCCTCGTCTCTTGGCCCCTCCCGTCTCCTTTAGACCATCGAAGCCTATAACCTACTTGTGAGTAACCAGGAATAAGATAGTTAGTCGCGTTAGGGCTTTTTATTATTTTGGAGACTGGCTGATGTTAAGAATGTATCTGTGCTTTTATATCTGTTGTTTGTAACTTCTTGTAACTAAGCGTACCTGGGAGGGGGGAGCCTCTCATGTGCATTACTGTCTTGTTTATTTACATGCCTGATTAAATACTTTCTGTAAAACCTCTGTTTCTCTCCATTCCCACGTCAGCCTTTGGCACACGCTAGCTAGGACTTCTCTCACTCAGAAAGGGGGGGGAAGGTCCTTAAACGCATAGAGATTGTTAATACTGAATAGCGTCCCACTGTGCTGTTTGGTTAATTCAGAATTCAGTGGGTGGTGGCAGCAGAATTAATAACGCTGGAGGAATTTCCAGTCTTTGAAGAGACTGGAAATAAACCCCAGTATGACACCTCGGTTTGAAAAAAAGATTTTCTTTATTTTCCTTCTTGCCAGCAATCTGTACTGGTTGGGATCACTCCCAAAGAAACTGGCCCCGTCTCTAGATTGTCCAAGCCTTTATACATTCCAACAAACGTGTCATACATTACAACATAAGTTTCATTTTCCCCATACAATAAACAATAAGCTATTCTCCCCAGTGTGCCTACGAATGTTACTACTTTTTGCAACATTTCTACTTCAAAAGGGAAAGTGAGATTACAATTCAGCATTTACAGAGTTCTACTGTTTTCATCAAGTACAGAGAAAGACTGCATTTGTAAAGTCAATTTTCTGCTTTTTCCCCACTCCTTGTGGTCATCAGGCCTGACCCACTTCATATCCTCCCTTTTATGCTGAATTCGTTTAACAATTCAAACATAACTACTTTGTTTGTGCCGTCAGAGCATACACTGCAGCCTTTCCCTCTATTACTCTATGCAGTGTAGATTGAAAACATCTTAATATGCTTGGTACTAGTATGCAAACTAGTCATCCCATTATTAATACAAAGTACAATCCTACAAACAGTGTTTTCAGCCACGCCAGGTTAGGCAACCACGAAGTTAGCCATGCCCACATATCCGATGACTGTGAATAGGACTTTCTAATAGCTGCAACTACAGAATGTATGTTTCACATTAGTCTCTACCACTCCAGTCTCATTTACATAATGACAAAAGGTTGTGTTTAACCAAACGCACAGACTCCCTTCTCGACTGAGGAGGTAATCTAAAGCTATTTTATGCTGGGCTACGACAGAGGCCAACGACTCTACCTCTTGTGGTAAAGCACTGAGCCCCTTTGCTGTGGAATTTGCTAGAAGTTCCAACTGAGCTGATAGGTGTCGTATTTGCCTTACGTTTAGAGCCACCCCTGCCATGGGAAACATTATAGCTCCAAACCTCTCCCTTTCAGTCAGGTACGAATCAGCAGGATCATACCCACGGTTCTCATCATAAGCTCTTTCATTCTTGCCCAGCCAAATTGCCTGTCCCACGCCTCCATTGGCTGGTGTACTGGGTGGAAAGTAATACCTGCAATGGCCAAACTCCCCAGGGTACGGTACCATTCCAGGCCGGGGGTAAAGCTTTCCCAGCCCATGATCCACACATCCAGTACACACCTGGTGGCAATCCATAAATCCATCTTCCTGCATGTCCCCCAACCTCCTCCTGGAGGTTCATAGTGACTCCCTCTTCCATTGCCATACAATTGAAGGAAATTATCTCCAATACTGCAGTCAAATGGGAAAGTCAACTTGGGATACTGCCGTGAGCACTTCTGGTGAGGGGGTCTCAGTGAGCTCTAGTGTCAAGTTACAATTAGGATAGTCTGCTAGGGGAATTCTTGGGATTGTGTGTCTTTGATTTCCTCCTTTTTCGGATGTCACATAATACCCCTCTGGAGATGTATTATGTCTCCTTATACACAAAGGGGCCAAGGGTACTTTCTCTTCTCTACTCAATATGAACTGGCCAGAGTCCCTCAAAGGTGTTTTTTTCAAGTTCTCCTTATTTCCCTGATAGAATGCACCTTCCCAAGTATATGCATACACACTGATGTTATTCCACTCAATCAGATTCAGGGTTCCTACTGGAATTACTGGCCATCCCTGCGTTTGTGAACTTGTCCGTGAGAACATACCCAACAATTTCTAACATCCAGAGTTCTCAATATCTGATTGACCAGCTGATGGAACCGATTCATCTCCCAGCCCCCTTGGCTCGGCATCGCTCCCATCAGCAATATCAATCCCCATATCTCTTTTTGTTTACAGAAACACAGTTTTATGAGACACAGTAGAATTTCAAATTCCACTATGGCTAATCCAGCCCCTAATATGGTGTCCAGTATTATCTCCCACATTCAGGATCTGGCCGTACATAGAGCGGTACGTGTCCTGGTCGCAACCGTGGTAGGGACCAACTGTCAGCGCTGGCTGAGGTCAAGCAGGGGCCGGGCCAGAGGCGGCTGCCAGCAGCATCCCAATCAGTCCCACAGGGGCGCTGCAGCCAGCAAGGGGCCTTGAACTGAGGTTTGCCTTAACAGCAGGCATCAATGGAAATAACAATGGGTTGCCTCACCCCGAACGCAAAATGGTTACTGCACCTTTAACGCAGGGTAGGGTCTTGGTAGAGCCGGGCAGCGGAACGCAGACACGGGCTGGACTGGAACAAGGCATGGGCGACAGATGCACGGGAAGCTGACGGTTGTTGCTCCGTGCCTTCCCCAGCCCCGCGCCTGCCTAAAAAGGCCTGCGGGCCGGGCCGCGGCCAATGCGCACCGAGCATGTGGCTGGGCTTGCAGCTGTGCTACAGCTGGGAGCTCCCTGCCCCCAGGTGTTTCTCCTGCAGCTGCTGGGAGGCGAGCCGCCGCTGGAATGTCGGCGGCGGCACGGTGGCCTCAGCCTCTTCCGAGGCAGCCTTGCGAGTAGGCGGTGCCCCGGGATCGGGCCTGGGGCCCGCCTCCTCCTGCAGTCCTTGTCCGCCTCGCCCTGCGGCCCGGGAGCCGGGCCGGCAGCCTCCACAGCACCAGGACGATCCTCGGCGGTGGCGGCAGCCTCCGCCGTGCCGGGGAGACCCTCACTGGGATCGGCGTCCGCCGCGGCGTCCCAGCGATCCCCCGGCAGCGGAGCCCTCCGCGGTGGCCACGCGGCCCCCGTCGTCGGCTGCGACCTCCGACGGGCCCCGCCCCGCCTCCTCCTCCTTGGAGGTAGCGGCGGTGTCGGCTTCTGTGGCCCGCCGGTGCGGCAACGCCCGAGGCCCTGACACCAACCCCAATTCTTTTTTCCTCTCCAGGTGGAGATCTGACCGTGTGCAGGGTGCCTGGCTCCTGTGCAGACACAAGCAGGGTCTAGTCTCAATCGTCTTACTACTTTCTGGTGATTCTCAGCCTCAGAGGTTGCCCTGTGATTGGGGCAGCAGTCCAGTCAGTATTAGCCCTTTTTATTCTAGTGTAATGTACCCAAGGCTTCAACCCAGCTCCTTCACAGCAGTGGGGGTTGTTAAAATAACCTGGGGGGGTCCCCTCCCCCCCAAATGGTTCCCCTTTCCAGTCTTCCACCCATACCTCATCTCCTGGTTGGAAGGGGTGCCCTATGTCTGAAAAAAGGGGGAAACACTGTTCTAACGTATGTTCCTTCATCTTGCTCAGAGTTTTCCCCTAATGCTTTAACTTCCTGTAAGACCCCCAATTCTTTTGTGTCACCTCTTAGTCCATTCAAACTAGTGGGGGGTGCCCATACATCAGCTCAAAGGGGGACAACCCTGTAATTCGATGTGGTGTGCATCGCACCCTTAGGAGGCTTGGGGAACGGGCCACTTCAGCCTTGTTTCTTGACATAGTTTGGATAATTGAGCCTTCAGAGTCGGATTCATCCTTTCCATTTTCCTGAACTTTGGGGTCTGTAAGCACAATGTAGTTTCCAAGTGATTCCCAGTGTTGTTGCTAACTCTTTTATGACCTTGTGCACAAAGGAGGGTCCATTATCTGAACCTATATGAAGGGGTACCCCTTTCTGGGTACAATGTTTTTAGCAGAGCCCGTACATCTTCTCTCGTTTTTTCAATGCGGGTGGGATAAGCCTCTCCCACCCAGTGTAGGTACAGACAAAGACTAGGAGATAACAATACCCCCGCTCGGGGTAATTCGGTAAAATTACCACCAGCGATTCAAAGGGGCTATTCCCTTGATACTCCTCCCTTCCATCACCCTTTGGGTTTGCCGGGGATTGGTTTTTTGGCACACAACTGACATCTGGTGGAGGTTTGGGCAGAAAATCCGTGCAACCCATCAAGGTACACTTCCTTCTCAACAACTGCGCTAAAGCCATCTTCCCTAGATGAGTGGCTTCGTGTTTCTGAATCACCAACCACCCCAAAATGTGTGGCAAATAAATTCCCCCATCTGGCAGCCTCCACCATCCATCATTTCGCTTGACTGCTTTTAGGTCTTGCCTTGCTAATTCATCCTCTTCCTTGGAATAGGTTGGACTCATTTTTTTAAAGATACTTGGAATAGTGGGCCAATGGAGGTTCTCTGCATGTTCCCTTTGCATACCCTTCTCAGCTGCTGCCTTTGCTGCTTGATCCGCCTTCCAATTTCCCTTGGCTACTGGATCACCTCCCTTTTGGTGTGCCCGGCAGTGAATTCGGCCACTTTTTTGGGGTTCCAGACTACATGGAGCAGCTCTTCTATCTCTTTTCCGTACTTTATATTTTGCCCTGCTGAATTTATCAAACCTTTTTCCTTGTACAAAGCTTCATGGGCATGCAGGGTGATAAATCATATTTGAATGGGTAAAAATGCACAGTAGTCCCTCTGCTAACTCAAGGGCTCGGATGAGGGCTATGAGCCTGCTTTTTGAGCTGACGTTCCAGGTGGTAGTGGTCTGGCTTCCACTATTTTTTCCTAGTCACCACTGCATATCTGGCCATCCTCCGTCCTTCCCGCACAAAACTACTTCCATCAGTATAATACGTGATATCTGGGTGTGTCCATGGAGATCCCGAAGGTCCAGACGGCTGGAGTATACTTCATCCATGGTTTGAATGCAGTCATGCTGGAGGCTTCTGTCCCCACAGGAAGTAGTGTAGCTGGGTTCAAGGCAGTGGTAGTCTCAAGTTGAATTGAGGTTTTTCACACAACATTCCTTGATATTTTAACACCCGCTTTGGTAAACCAATATTTCCCCTTTATACTCCATCAAGGTGGTAACTGCATGGGGTACTCTGACAGTTAACATCTGTCCTAGTGTTCTTATTCCTCCTTGACTAGTAATGCCGTGGCTGCAATGGCTCGTAGACATCCTGGCCATCCTAGCCACAGGATCCAACTGCTTTGAAAGATAGGCCACAGGTTGCTGCCATGATCCTAACTGCTGGGTTAGAATTTCCACAGCCACGTTCTTTCTTTCATCCACATAAAACAAAGGGTTTGGTAACATCTGGAAACCCCCAACGCTGGGGCTTCCATCAGGGCTTTCATTATCTTTAACCACGCTGCCTTTTGTTCCTTTCCCCACTAAAACCTGCAGCTTCTGGTCCCTTAGTTGCCTCATACAAAGGTTTGCTCATCACAGCAAATTTCGGGGATAATTTTAAACAAATGCTGCGCCCAAGAATTCACGGACCATCTTCCTGTTCTGGGGTTCTGGGAGTGCCCACTGTCTCCTTTCTTTCTGGACCTGGGGAGCGTTTCCCCTTTGGGAGACTAGATATTCCAAATAATGTACTTTTTTGACATAGCTGCGCTTTTTCCTAGATATCTTATACCCAGTTTCCCACAGAAGATGAAGCAACTCTTCAGCCCCTTTTCGGCATTCTTCTTCACCTACTGCTGCTAACATAAGGTCATCCACATATTGCAAAAAGACTCTTCGCCCTGGTTCTGATAAAAATCGCTGCAGATCTTGACTCAATGACGTCCCCAAGATTGTGGGCGGTTCTTCTCCCCTTGCACCAAGGGGGTCCAAGTGTACTGGACCTTTTTCCTGTAACTCCATTTCCTATTGGAAGGCAAAAGTGGCCTGACTGTTTGGGGCCAATTGTATACAAAAAAGGACCCGATCCAGGATGGTAAAATGAGTTGCTGCTGGAGGGATTAGCCCCATCAACACATACGGGTTTAGCACCACTGGGTGAATGCTTACTGTTGCTTGTTTTACCATCCTCAAGTCTTGGACAGGCCTTAATCATCCGTCCCCGGCTTCTGTATTGTCAAAACTGGGGTGTTCCATGGAGATTGACATTCCCTGAGAATCTGTATTTTATAGTCGGTCTATGTGCTTCTGTATTCCTTTTTGGCTGCCCTGGGTAGATTGTATTGTCTTACATGTACTGGGGTGGCTCCTGTTTTCAATTCAACAACAACGGGGGCTATTTTCGGGCTAACCCTGGTGGGTTACCTTCTGCCCATACTCCCGGAGGTCCATATTGGACAGTTCCTTCTTCCTGGTTCATGAAGATCTGGCGAGTCCTCCATTCTTCTTCCATAGGGTATGTGACCAGCAACCTGCGTGGTCCTCGGAACCTCACCTCTATTGATCCATCACCCTCAAAAGTAATCTGGGCCCTCAGTTTTGATAACAAGTCTCTTCCCATCAAGCGTACTGGACAATCTGGAAAAAAAAGAAATTGATGTGAAAATTTAAGTTTTCCCAAGTCTACAATTCTTTTCTCCAACAAGGGTCTTTTTTCAGTTTTTCCTGTTGCTAACTATCTTTATACAAGTGGTGGTTTTGGGGAAGGGGGGGGTTATACATCAGTGGCGCCTGTATCCACCATCATTGGGATGGGCTGGCCCCCCCCCTTTGCTGTGACCATGGGCTCCCTGGGGCCAGCAACGAGAGGGCCCGGTGTGTCCTAATCCCATTGTTCCATTTGCCATCCCTTTTGGGCTCATAGGGCTTTGCTTTGTCTCTAATCTTCCATGACCACTCGTCCCCCTCTTCCCCGTCACGTCTACCTCGGCCCCTTTGTGTCTCAGCTAGCCCTTGGCCTGGTTGGTTGGGACATTCTTTTTCCAGTGTCCTTCCTGCTTGCAAAAGGCACACTGATTTCTTCCCAATCTAGGCCTCTGTCTCTCACCTCCCCACTTCTCTCTTCCTCTTCCCTGCTTGGAGTTCCCTTCTAGTAGTCAATGCAGCGGCCCGCAATTCCACCTTCTTATGCATTCGTCTATCCTTTTCCCCTTTCTCCGCCTGATCCCTATTCAAATTACCTTCTGGGGAATCTCCAACAGCTGGCTCAAGTTCATGCCTGCAAATCCTTCTTGTTTCTGTAGTTTCTTCCATATGTCAGGGTAACTCTGGGACACAAAAGCCAAATTCACTGTTTGTTGGTTGCCTGGATCATCTGGGTTCACAGGGGTGTATTGCCTGTAGGCATCAAGTAGCCTCTCCAAATATGCCCCTGGAGACTCGGTAGGTCCTTGGAGTACCTCTGATACTTTGGACATATTCATCCCTTCTCTCATGGCTTCCACTAAAAGGGCTTGATAATCAGTGAGCATATTCATCTGGTCTGGGTTCTTGGATCCCCCCCTGGATCAGCTAGGGGAACTCTGCCCTCATCCATTGCTCAGGATTCGCCTCTCCAGGAGGTGCCCTGTTTTTGGCTAGCCGTTCCTCATGTTGAATTATTCTCCTCCGCTCCTCAGTGGTGAACAAGGTCAAAAGCAACTGTTGACAATCCTGCCAATTAGGGACATGTGAGGCCATGATACTGGAGCAAAGTTCTATTATTTTTTTGGCTTTTTATAAGTTGCATAATGTGTCTTCCAATTTAGTAGGTCTGATGTGGTGAAGGGTGTATATTGATAACTCTGAACTCCCGGGGCCCCCTGGCTGCTGAGCATCAACTGCCAGTTGGTGATCTGTCTGAGTGGGGCCACTACCTGTTCTTCACCACTGTCATCCTCTTCTTCCTTCCCCTCCCTTCACTCTGGGTCTGGAGAGGGGGTCCCTCCTGTGGTCTCTTTGGCCTTTTTGCTTTCACCTTGGGCCCATTTCTAAGATTGAAGGCATCTGTGGGGGTTAGGGGATGTGTCATTGCCCCTTTCCCCCGCTGGTAATATGGGATATAGGGTTTTAAAGTTCCTGGTTCTTGGGGAACCCATATTTGTCACAGAAGGGGGAGGAGGTACCGGGAGGCCTTGTGTTTCCACAGACTGTTGATTGATGAAGGGATTTGTTGAGCTTCCCAATAATACCTTCACCCCTGGGGGATTAGTGTTGGCTGGTTCACTGGTGGCAGCGCCAGTGCCTCTGTTACTCACATCGGTGGAGGTCCAGTGGCTTGTGCCGCCATAGGGTCCACTTGGACTTCTGCTGGCACTGCCTGAACCTTTTCTGCCTGTGCCTCCTGGTTGTGAATTGCTTGAACATATGGCGGGGGTGCACATGGTTCTTCTGGTTCCTCAGGTGGATATCTAAAATTTGGGACCTCTTCCAAATTTCTTCTGAGTCTTGTCCTTCATGACTAACATGACCCTTTTACACTGCTCCTTGCACTCTCAAGCCAAGGTGGGGATTAGTATATACTGTCCCAAGAATCTATATAAAGATATTGGGGGGTGTCCAGGGTTCCCTACCACCACTGCATACACAGCCTTAATTCTATCTGGATCTAAGCTCCCTTGGGGTGGCCATCCAACCTTGAATGATGGCCACTCTCCTCACAGAGGTTTTTCAACCTGCCCGGTGTCATTTTGACACAGCCATAGTCATTTTCCCCCTTTTAAAATTCTGCAAATGCATTGAAGAGGAGTTTGTTGGCTACCCCTCCCATTCCAAACCCAAAAAGGGCAACACACAGTAGCAGAAGAGGGGTGAGCTGCGGGTAGGGGGGGCCCCAAAAGCTCGAAACAAAGAGGTAAACAACTTTTACACTCGTTGACTCACAGAGCTGGATTCCAACAGTCTCCCAGTGGAAATGCAATGCCAGGCCCCCACAGCTTTCACACTACGAACACAGCCTCCCGGGGTGTGTGTGTGTAAGGAAACCCCGGGGTTTCAGACCTCACCTGCAGAGCTGCTGTACTCGGGCAGGATTCCAAGGGTTTCAGGCCTCTCTTTTCCCCCCAAAATGCGGGGAGGCAGTAAAACCTTTCCTAGGGCTGTGTTCTGTATCAGTTTTCCAAACTGCCCATGGGTTCTTGGCTAGCAACCTCTCCTCCCCGGTTTCCACGCCTCCATGAGGAAGATCATCTGATCAAAGAGTCGAGGGCACCCAGAGTCTCTGTCGGTGAGGCAGGGGGGACCCAGGAGGGCGGTGGCCACACAAGAGGGTGAAAGGCCCCAAATCCCGGAGTCGAGCCCCCAGATAAAGTGGCAAGTCAGAGATCAGACCTTGGTTTGAAAAAAAGATTTTCTTTATTTTCCTTCTTGCCAGCAATCTGTACCGGTTGGGATCACTCCCCGAGAAACCGGCCCCCTCTCTTAGATTGTCCAAGCCTTTATACATTCCAACAAACGTGTCATAATTTCAACATAAGTTTCATTTTTTCCATACAATGAACAATAAGCGATTCTCCTCCAGTGTGCCTACGAATGTTACTACTTTTTGCAACATTTCTACTTCAAAAGGGAAAGTGAGATTACAATTCAGCGTTTACAGAGTTCTATTGTTTTCTTCAAGCACAGAGAAAGATCATTGTATCTATAACTACTTCTGATTCCATTTGTTACCCTGATTTCTGAGGGTCCCGTGAGGGACACCTAAATGCTCTTCAAATTGTATAAGTTGGGGAAATTAGTCAAAGAGCACAAGTTAGCAATGTGAGAGACAGGGTAACGTAACGAGATCTTTTACCCAGCGTCTACGGGGTCAGGTCAAGTCAAGAGGCAAACAGAAGTAAAATAATAATTGCTGTTTTATTAAAATGCAGCACACTCACACAGATAACTATAGAAATAAAGGTTGGAGTGGCATAGAGGGATTTTAAGAGGAGGTTTGGTATGGGGAATACTGCACCTGTCCTGAAGCCCAGGTAGTCTGAAGACAGAGTTCGTAGATATGGAAATTCTCAGTATGTGGGACTGAGGGGAACACTTGCAAAGCAAAGCGGCAGCAAGGAGATATGGAAGTCGGGAGTGATCCGAGCAATCCAAAGAAGTGCTCAAAGTCAGGGGTTCTTATAGGGGAAATTGCAGCCATAGGCTAGTTTGTTCTTGGGGAAAACAATGAGTTTTGGGCTGGAGACACAGCCTCCAAAAGGTCAGAATTTAGCACGATTGAGTTAGGTCTGAATTGTCAATAGAGCAGCCAGTATGCAAACGCAGAGTGCTTGACAATTGAGTATCCTGCTTGTCAAGCTGCCTGCTTGGGGCAGGGAGTTCTTTGTAGGTAACATGCATAAATAATGAGGGTACTTGCCGTGAGGCCTCCTGAAGTGGCAGTTTGATTATTTCTGGTTTGCCTGTATTGTTGTTGAATATTCCAGCGATTAGCGACCGAGCCTGTTTGCGTGCTTGTCCAGGGGCCTCGCAAGCACGTGGGAATGAATGGGTAAGGAAGGCCGAATTATTGATATCAAAATGATATCTGGTGCCCCCCAAGTTTGGCTAGAAGCTGTGGTAACAATCCCCTGCCGAAAATGGGTGATTTGGGAACAATATCGATCAATTTCAAAGCAATTTAGCACTGAATAGGGGTCTACAAGCTGAGAGGCAGTATCTCCATAGGCCAAGGGAATTCTTTGGGAGCATGAAAATTTTCTATCTTACAAAACACATTCCTATCTAAAGCCTATACTTAAACACATTCACACAAATAAGCAATAAGCAATCATCAATAGCAAATCGTCCCATCAATAGAGAACTGTCAGCAAATGAGTAGTTACGGTAAATGGCACAATGCAAAACATTTGAACTTGGAGCAGAGCATGCCTTCTTAATGAGGCCCAGCAGGAGCGAGAAAAAGCCAGGTGGTGAAAATTACAGTGTATCCAATTTTGCAGACTAGCTAACAAGTGAAAGCTATCTGCTGCTTGCATCTTGCAGGTCTTGGATCAAGGAATAGTCCATTTTGCAAAGACAAAGGTTTTTTGAATCAGAGTATTTTGGCAAAAACAGTCTTCATCTCCATCAGAGGGTGTCTGGATCACACACACCCCATGGTCCCACAGCTGCAGCGGAGGGATCGGGCATTTCCGTTGACCTGCTCCCGGTTGGAGCTGCGATTTCTCTTCTTCACACCCCCCACGATACCCAGGGGTGATGGTCAGGTCCGGGGGGCATCCCGGTTCTCTGGAGCCATCAACCCGTAGAACTGACAGGGTTAACAAGCAATGTAATCAATAAATGCAAATTACCGGCTCAAAGCCTAATGGGAGTTAGAGTTGAATCCTGAAGTTTTGATCACTGTAACCAAAAAGTTTAAGAGGGAGTGGGGTTTAGATAGCTCCCAGGAATAGAACTGTATTGGCCGTAAGAAGGCCAAGATGGTAGCGAGGTTGCTAATTCAGAACCCACATCCATTCATCGGTCTGAGACCATTCTCCCAACAAGAGGGCATGCCAATCCAACCATGCCTGGTCTGTCAATACAGCCTCCCACCTGCACATTGATTCTGAGGCTGCCTTACTACTGGACAGCACAGGACACTGAGTATTCCTTTCCCTCTCGCTCAGATTTAGAGCCGAAGCTCCGAGCCTGATGATGTAAATCCGAGGGCTTGGGGCTGTTGCAAGTTCAGTACTGATGGCTTAATGTAGGTTCCAAGTGAGCAACATCCCTACCTCATAAAAAGCTATACTCCGAGGCAGGCGTGAAGATTGGTCGCCTTCGGATAGGCTTTTGAAACCAAGTGGGACGTCAAAACAAAACACTACACACTAACAATAAAACTATTTACACATTATGAGCCTCGGAGCTCTCAATAAAACCAGCCAGCTTGAAGCTGAAAAATCTGTTTCTTGACCCACAGTGCGATGCCAATTAAGCATAAGGTGAGTATGACCTAAAACACAACTAGTATAATTAAAGAGTGCAAGGCAAAGTGGGTGATAGCTTGCCCCATGGACGACCAAGTGAAGGTGTCCCACCAGGACTGTTGTGATGCTGTTTCCAAATCTTCTGATGGTTCAACAATTACCTTGGCTGAGTGATTAACTGTCAAGGCAATCTGGTGGAGGGAGCGCAAAACCTCCATTACTCTCTGTGCTAGGCAGGTGAGATTCTGTAGCCATGTAGACACAGAGATCTCGTCTTCAAGGTGGAATCTGACTAGTTCGGACTCCGTGGATACATATCCACTTTCTAAAATATAATCTCTTATCTCCTGCTGGAGATAGACGTTGTTGCCAAAACAATCCTTTATGTGCTTGGAGCAAAAGCACAGGTTGCCACACCACTAGGCAGTACTGTCAAATTAGTGCATGGGATACATAAACAAAAGCACTCACTATTAATCTGTGCCATGACTGTGGAATTGACAGGTATCAATACATAATCAGAAATGTTGCTGTGGCTAAAGCTGTCAATATTGTGGAAGTGCTGAATCCAATGCTGGTGGAATAGACAACCAGGTAAATCGAAAGCGTGTGTACCATTGGACCAATGGTACAATTGTGGCGGTAATAAGGCGGCATTGGCGGCTATGAGGGGGAGCCCTAAGTGGGATACTGGATGCAAAACTACCGGATCCAGAATCCTCTCGTGTATGACCTCTACCATGAAGGTTAGGCCCTTCCAGGTGGTGTGCCGTATCTGTGCCAAAGCAGCAGGGTGTTCCAAAGATTCTGGGTAGCGCTCTCTTAACAGGCTCAGGATCTCAGGGTGCATTAATCCCATGAGGCTGGCCTGAATCACGTGAGAGGCAAAGGTGATTACATTGCTTTTGTTGCAAAACGGGAAGAGGCTCACAACCTACAACTACAACTATGACTAAAACCTATATACAAAAAGGGGAAACTTTGCCTGAGTGTGTCTCTTCAAGGTGGCTGCCAGCTCATGAAGGGAAGTAAGGCAGTTGCCTCGCTCCTTGGCTACTGCACAAAACAGGGGGTTGCCCAGTCTGGGGGCTTTCCTTTCCAGTCCTTTGAGTGTGTTTGATTGTGGGTCTCTGAAATTACTGGCACGAGTGGCAGTGTCCACTCATGGCTTCAGACCCTTTTGTCCAAATCAAGGTGGAGGCTGGTATCTGACCCAAGTGCCTCCTGAAGTAATGTCTTTTCTCTTGGCGGGATAGTGATCGAGATAGAGCCAAGGACTGTCTTCGCCCTTCTCAAGATCAACAGGGTAGAAAGGTATTGGTTGCCACTGAATGATAAGGTAAGCTGGCACCAGTATAGCTCTGTGGAGAGGAAGGCAGTAGCCACATCCACAGTTGTGGAAATCTCCCCTGATGGGATGCAGTCAAAGGGAGTATGTAGGGTCATGTCAGGGTGTGCCAGCGTGAGTGCCTGTGCTAGCCCATGTTCTGGTTGGAGGCAGGAGCCTTTTGCTGGTTGAATCCACAGTCCCACAGGAAATTCCCTTGAAAGAGGGCAAAGAGAGGGTGGACTCTCTCTGCCAAGGTTTCAAGGAAATCCCAGGAGAAACTGCAGCTTTCTAACAGGGGGCTCAGAGAGGGACAATGGAGAGCTTTGGAAGCTTGGGGTTGGCTTTCCCTGGTTGTGTGCTCTCCTCTTCCTGGCTCTCACATGGGCTGGCAATGTCTTGTGCCTTGTTAAATGT
Source organism: Iguana delicatissima (assembly GCA_948472985.1). NCBI lineage: Eukaryota > Metazoa > Chordata > Lepidosauria > Squamata > Iguanidae > Iguana > Iguana delicatissima. Next base: position 61,082 of record CAOKZL010003523.1, on the reverse strand, counting down.
GGTGCTGGCTTCCTCTTGAACCTTAGTCTGGTGTGATCCTTCTCGGTGCTCTGAAAGCACTATTGTCTCAGAGATGGTTGGATTTGCACTTGGGGCTGAGTCAGGAGGAGGGGCAGTCTGCCTTGTTTTAATGCACACTGAGCAAGTGTGTCCTCCAAAGGACTTACATTGGGTCCCCCCGCCGTACCCAGTCAAACGGATAGCGTCTGAGGTGGGCTCACCCTGCCTCATCAGGTTAGGGAGCAGCACCTTTAGTGCTGCACTAGAGTCTGCAAGAGGGGTGGCAGGGGTCTTTTCCCTATCGGTCCCAATGCCTGCCTTCACCCTAGATCTACCCCATCTGTTGGGCTTCTCCCTGCCTCTGGGGGAGATCCAGGGACTGAGGGCACCCCTATCCTGAGAGGTCTAAGTCAGGGTAATAACCAGGTGAAGGGGGACCGTTGGTCACCACATTCACAGGCTGGCTATTCCCCAGTGGCAAATGCCTGTCTAGGGCATCAAGGAGCTCGATCATGGGTCTCCCATCGAACTGGCTCATGCCCAGTCTGAACTTCCTGAGCATGCCCCAGATTCTTACTCTGTCCGAGGAGTACGTTTCAGCCATGGGATCATATCCACCAGACCTCTCCCTAGGAGAGTTCGAATCCGAGGTCTGTTTAGGGGCAGAGGGCGGCTGGGAGGAATTCCCTACCTTGCTGAGCTGAGTGTGGGACTCCCTAGCTTGCCACTGCCTGTTGTCCTATCTGGGAGGAGGGCACGAGTTCCAGTTCCCTTCGGGACGGAATTCGGAGCCGTTTTCTGATGCTGAGAATGGGGCCCATAATTCGAGTATGTCACCTCGGACATGGGTTCCCAATTCCCAGCATCACGTCTATACTGTTTGGTGGGAGGTTTCAGAGAACCAGCCTCACGGAGGTCAGCGACTTGCCAGAGGTTGTTTCCAAATTCCTCCCAGCCAGTGGTTGCAGGATCCTCTAGTCCCAGGGCCATCTTCATCTCATGATTCAGACCTCCATAAAGGAGAGTCTTGAATTCGACATTATTGAAGTTGTACCCTCCTGGGGCCCGGGCACCTTCTCTGCTAGCATGGCCAGAAGCTGCTTCTGTGCCACGTAAGCTTCAGGGTTTTCCTTTGGACCCTGTTACTCCATGACATATAACATACTAGCACTCTCTCCTGGCCACAGAATCCTAATCACCTCCCTCATCCAATCATGGGCCTCGAGTCTTACCAAGCCTTGAGCCATCATGGCTGATTCCAGAGTGAGGAGCTCGGAAGGAGACATGCACAATCGAGCCAGCTGGGTCAAGTCCTGGCCGTCGGCCGTCGGGTGAGAATGAATCACTGCGTTTAACCACATGATCCCTGTCTGTCTATTGAGGGAGCCAAGCTGATCTGCTATCGCCTTGGCCTCGGTGGCTCTCCAGGGGACCCATGTTTTTATCTCTTGGGTTTCCCACACCTCAGCTCTATCTACACCTCCCTCTCCTGTGGGGGCAATCCTTTTGGTCATTGACTGAGTCTCAACAGGCTGGACTGGGATCCTGTGGTCGCTCTAGTCCGGGTTGTGGGGAAGGGTGGCCAGAGCATCCTCTGGCAGCATCTCCTCATGAGCAAATGAGGGGAGAAGTTCAGGGCACACCGCAGAGATCAAGGCCTTGCTGGTGTGGAGCTGACTCTCCAGTGCCTCTATTTGTCTATGGCAAGCCGCATGACTGACAGCCTCATGCTGCTCCTTCACTTGGTTCACCACAAACTTGGCTGCAGACCTGGCGTGAGTAAGCTCAGCCTCTAAGGCGTGAGCTTTCTCCTCCCATGTCTGAGCCTGCAAGGTGGCAGCACTCAGTTTTTGGGCGGTGGCCTGCATGACGGATGCGAATGTTACTTTGTCTGCGTGCAGAGCCTCCATCTCGGTGTGAAGCCAGGCATTCTCCTTCTCTAAGTCCACAATCCTTTCTCTGGTCTCTACCAGGGTTTTTGAGGCAGCTTGGGTGGCCAGCCAAAGTCCCCAGGCAGCCAAAGCATCCTTTGATGGCCCGAACGGGTTCTTTGCCTGGCGCGCTTGAGCGTACACCTCCCTTAACGTGGCAAGGGGATCTGTCATTTGGAAGCTAGACTCCTTCCAAGGACATTTCCCTTTACCCAACACCCACTTTTCTAACTTCTCTCTCTAACATGAGGTCCTTAACTGCAAGTTTGCTGCTTTCAGCCATTTCCAAGCTACCAACTACAACACAAGAGGACCAGGATCTGGAGGGAAGGGTAGGATCACCGAGACCCCTAGGGGATTCTGGGGAAATGAGCTCTGCGGAACTTCGTGAGGGAAGAGGGAACAGAACCTAACTCCAGCCTGCCTAACAAGAGTCACTTTTGTGCACCTAAGCCCGGCCTTCCACCTCAACAGCTTAGGGACAAAAGGACAAGGGAGAGTTCAGGGACAGGGAGAGTCACCTAGACTCCGGGGGAAACCTTCACAGCCTTAGAGGCTGAGCTGGATCATGCCAGGTCTGCAGCTAGATTCATGGTTGGGCAGGTAAAGGAACAGCAAGAGGCTGTGAGTCACACAGCCTGCCTTAAGCAAATTGCTGCACTGGAGAGCCAGCTCCAAACACACACGGCACTGATTTCGGCTGTGTGTCTGGAGCTGCTCCCAACCTTTGCACAGGACTTTCCCGGGGAGCCCTTGCCAGAGGATGCTCTGGGAACTCTTCCCCACAATCCAGACTGGAGTGCCCCTAAGGTCTCAGTCCACCCGGTTGAGACTCGGTCCATAACGGGATGGACCACCCCCCTTGGAGAAGGAAACACAGACAGGCCAGAGACACAGGAGACGCAAGTCACAGAGACTAGGGTCCCCTGGCGTGCCACCAAGGCCAAGGCAATCGCAGACCAACTGGGTCCATTGTAGACCAGGTCTACAGGGATCATGTGGTTGAACACGGTGACACATTCTCACCCGACAGCCAATGTTCAGGACCTGACCCAGCTGGCTCGGCTTTGCATATTTCCCTCTGAGCTCCCAACTCTTGAATCGGCTGTGGCAGCTTGAGGCCTGGTTAGGCTCGAGGCCCACGATTGGATGCCGGAGATAGTTAAGATTTTGTGGCCCGGACAGAGCGCGAGTGTGCTCTACATCATGGAGCAACAGGGTCCTCATGAGAACCCTGAGACTTGCGTGGCGCGGAAGCAGCTGCTTCCATTGGGGCCCCAAAGATCCCCCGATCTCCCACGGGACAGTTTTATCCCGGGGAAATTTAAAGATTTTTGTTGTACGGAGGTTTTAACCACGAGACCAAGATGGTCCTGGGTTTGATGGATCCAGCCACTACCACCTGGGAGGATTTCGGGAACAACCTGTCACATTACGAGATGTGTTGTACTCCTGGCGGGAATTTTCCCACCACCAGAGGGTAGAAAGCAAAGCTGCTTGTAGTTTTTTTAGACTAGCTACATAGAGCTTTTCCCCAGGGAAACCTGAATGTAACCAAGGCCGTCTGGTTTTTGCAGCTGTGGGTATATGTTATGGTTTAAAAGCCCCTTGTTATTGAACATGTATACTTAAAAACACGGCCTCTGAACAGGCTGGCTTCTTTTTACTTTTTCCCCCACTCTTTTTAAGATGGCTCCTCGCTATGACTTAATCGCCTTTGCTTGGTTTACTGCCCGCAATAAAGACTGTTAGCCTGCTGCCTCGTTTTAGCTGTGAGTTTTTTCTATTGATGGCAAAAATGCCTCTGGGGGGTTTTTGATATGGTAGCAGAGGATGGTTTTGAGAGGTGTTTTTTGAAGGTTTTTACAATGGCTCATATGGTGCCTGGGGGCCTGCCTTTTCGTTAAGCTAAATGCAACTAATTACTTGGCATGGTCAGCTCGCATGGAAAAGTATTTGCAAGCTGAGGGGCTGGGGGGGTGCCTTCACAGCCCCCCCGACTCTGCAGGGGACTGCTGCGGAGATAGCAACGGCAACGAGGCGTGCCATGTCTGTCCTCTTTCTGGCTGTGGAGGATGACCAGCTCACGCATTTGGGGGATTTTGCCACCCCTGAGAAGCCGGGGGGAGGCTGCGGGAGTTTTTTTTGAGCAACAGCAGCCCCAAGTACACCCTGTGCACCCGTTTATATGGGATGAAACTGGCCCCCGGTGTCCCGGTGAGGCAGCATTTGGCTGAGATGTCAGAGCTGTTTTCGTCACTTGGGGAGAGAGGCAAAGTGTTGCCTGAAGGTGACAAGGTATTTTGCATCTTGAATTCCCCTTAAGTTCCTGGAATTGGGGGTGCCCTCACTTCAACCCAATGCCAGAGGGGAGTTAACTGTTCCCTTGGTTTTCCCCGTCTGCTAAAGAAGAGGAAAAGCGCGCAAGGAATGCAGTGACTCCCACACGGGAAGGCCCCAGCAGCAGAGGCCTGTCCCGGGGAGGAAGAGTTCTCCGGCTGCTGGGGGGGAGGCAGGAGGGGCGGGAAAGACCCCATGCTGGGGACGGGTTTTTGGGCGTGGGTTTGTTTCCCATTTTAAGCGGATTGCCCCCCCTCCTGAAGCAAGGGGAGCAAAGCTTCACGGGCGCCGGTGCCAGGGGCCGTGGCAGAGGGGGGCAGAGGAGGTCAGGCCAGGGGGCGGCTGAGAGTTGCTATTGCTGGGGGAGATGCTGTTGTGGATACTGTTTGGACTCTGAGGAGGCAGGTGATTCCGTTTTTTTAGACAGTGGCTGTTCCCAGCATTTTGGCGGGTAAAGATTTATTTGACTGTTTGGATTCTGCCAGTGTTTCCACTGTGACATTAGCAGATGGGACTAAAGCTAAAGTTTGTGGCGAAGGTGTAGCTTTTGTCCCTGCCCTTGAATGGGTTTGGGGAATGTTTTGTTTGTTCCCTCTCTTGATTTCTGTTTTTTCTGTGGGGAAATAACAGAGTCAGGGTTAAGGTTGAGTTCTATGGGAAGCAAGGTAAAATCCTAAAAGAGGGGGTTTATGTGCTGTGGCTACACAAAGAAGGGAGGCTGTTCTTTTTTGAGCCACGACAACTGTGAAAGTTAAATAAATGCCCCACAACATGATGAGTGCCTTCATCTCCTCCACCCGCGCAGCACATGCAAGCTTTCCTGTTTTTAAAGAGGCTTGCTGGTTGTTGTAAAGGGTGTACTTTGAAGCCTTTTTAATGTTTTTTTTTGGGACTGTGCTATTTGCAAGCAAGCTAAATCTAAACAACTCCCAGCACCGAGGGTTAAATTTTTGTGTACCAAGCCCCCTTTCAGTTGGTACACTGTGATGTTGTGGGTTTTATGAAAAAACCCTCCCTAGGGGGGGAAATTTGTCATTCTCGTAGACGATTTTAGCAGGTTCGTTTTCTGCTATTTGTTGAAACAAAAGTCTGATGTGTGTCAAGTTCTAAAAACTGGTGTTCCTTGGTTGAAAGGCAATTTGGTTATTCCCTGCAAAAGCTTTAAACCGACAGAGGGAAAGGGGGTTCCTTCGGAGAACTTGAACAATGGATCAAAAAGCAAGGGATTGTTCACAGAACGACTGCCAGCTATTCTCCTCATCCAAATGGAGTGGCTGGGGCCAATTTCAGGGGTTCTGCAGACTCAAATGCAGAGTTTGCTGCTTATGGATCCGCCTCTGAGTTTTTGGGGTGAGGCAATTTTGACTGCCTGTTACATACACAACAGGCTTGGGGGAGTTCTGTGGTTAATGCTACTCCCTATGAATGTTTGTTTGGTAAACAACCTTCCATTGCACATCTTAGAGTTTTTGGGAGTTTTGCTTGGGTGCACATCCCCAAGGGGCAAAGAAGGAAGGGGGAGCCAAAGGCCCAGCGTATGCGTTTTGTTGGCTATGAGCCCAACTGCAAAGGATATCGTTTTTATGCTGGTGGCAATTCCTGTGTGGTATCTAGAAATGCCTCTTTTGAGGAACACGCTAATTGGTTGCGTGTTCAGGCAGCGTCTGAAGTTTTTTCCCCGTTGGGTGGTTTAGCTTTTTAGCCAGTACAGCCTTCAGTCTCTGCTCCACTCCCCCGCCTCCGCTCCCAGTTCCTCAAGGGTCAAAACAGAAGAGGAGACAGGGACGTGGGGGGAGGGGGGCCCTTAGTGATGTGCGAAAGGGCTTGCAAAAGGGGAGAGAAACGCGAGGGCTCAGTGGGAAGGGGGCCCCCCAGTGCTGAGGACAGGGACGGGCCTTTGCAGGATCCCCATCCCCAGAGGTTTTCAAAGAAAAAAGGGAAAAGGGATTCCACCTAAAAGTTTTCCCCCGAGTCTTTTTGCAGTTCGTGTGTGTGCTGTAAACTGTGAGCCTCAGTGCTTTGCTGATGTTGTGAAAAAGCCTGAGCAACAGGCAGAACCCTGGTGGGGTGCAATGCAGAGTGAAATGGATTCCATTATTCAGCATGATGTGTATTCTCTTTGTGATTTGCCCAAGGGTGTGAAGCCAATTGACAGCAAATGGGTCTACAAGTTGAAACCCACTGCTGATGGGCATGTGAAATATAAAGCACGCCTAGTTCCCGGGTTCTTGCAAGATATCAGTGATCTGGATCAGATCTACTCCCCGACTGTGAAAGCACAGTCCATCAGATTGGTGTTTTTCCCTAGCAGCTCAGAGAAAAGCTGTTATCACACACTTTGACATTTACCACTGCCTATCTCAATGCTAATTTGGAGGAAGAAAGGGATATGCTTCAGCCTGATGGGGGTTTTTAGTAGAGGGGAGAGAAAATCAAGTTTGGTTTTTGAAGAAATCGCTTTATGGATTACGGCAATCTGCCAGGTGTTGGAATATTTGTTTACACAATGCCCCTAGGGTGCGGGTTCAAACAAAGCCTTGCTGATCCCTGTGTATATGTTGGGGGGAAAAGGGGGGGAGTTTGGAAATTCTCCTTGTATATGTGGATGATCTGTGCTTGGTCAGTGCTACACAAAAACAAGCACAAGTGTTTTTAGAAAGAGCTGGGGAAGAAGTTTCAGGTGAAAAACCTAGGTCTAGTACAGAACTTTCTTGGAATTGAAGTACAGAGAACTGAAAATGGTATTCTGCTGTGTCAGAAACAAAAAATTGTAAAATTGTTAGAATTGTGTCAAATGTCTGACTGCAATCTAGTACAAACTCCAATGGTGCCAGGTTTTTTGAAAAATATCTGTGAGGAATTATTTCCTGATATACACCTGTATCAGTCTGTCATTGGGAGCCTTTTGTACTGAGCTGGTACTAGCCTGACATTGCTCTAAGTGTCAACATTTTGGGCAGAGCGTGTGCTAAGCCAACCCAGTATCATTGGCAGGGCTGCACATTTTCCCACCACCAGAGGGTGAGAAAGCAAAGCTGCTTGTAGTTGTTTAGACTAGCTACATAGAGTGTTTCCCATGTGAAAGCTGAATGTAACCAAGGCCGTCTGGTTCTTGCAGCTGTGGGTATATGTTCATGGCCTCTGAACAGGCTGTGCTTCTTGTTACTTTTTCTCTACTCTGTTAGAGATGGCTCGCTGCGCTGTGACTTAACCGCCTTTGCTTGATTTACTGCCCGCAATAAAGACTGTTAGCCTGCTGCCTCGTTTTAGCTGTGAGTTTTTTCTATTGATGGCAAGAATGCCTCTGGCGGGTTTTTGATACAACCTCTGGTGGGTTGCGGACCTGCTCAGAGAGGCTGGCTCTCTCAGACACCTCATCAAGGCACCTAGGAAGGACCCCGGAAATTGGGAACCCATAGCCCAGGTAACGTACTCGAACTATGAGCCCCATTCCCAGCGCAGGAAAATGGTGCCAAATTCGGTACCCAATGGGAACTGGAACCAGTGCCCAGCTCCCAGACAAGACAACTGGCAGTGGCAGGGACGAGACCCTCACAGCCAGGCCGGCAAGGCAGGGAGTCCCCCACTGCCCCCAAACAGCCCTCTGACTCAGGCTCGCCCAGGGAGACGTCTGGCGGGTACGATCCCATGGCCCAGATGTACTCCTCTGATAGAGTGAGAATCTGGGGCATGCTATGGAGGTTTGGACTGGACATGAGCCAGTTCAATGGGAGACCTATGAGCGAGTTCCTTGACACCCTGGACAGGCAGGTCCAGCTGAGAAATCGCCAGCCTGTGAATGTGGTGACCAACAGTCCCCCTCCAGTTGGTTATTACCCTGACTTAGAGCTGTCAGGATAGTGGTGCCCTCGGTCCCAGGATCTCCCTCAGAGGATTGCGGCTCAACTAAAGCCCAACAGACAGGGTAGATCTACGGTGACGGCAGGCACTGGGACCTATAGGGACAAGACTCCTACCACCCCTCCTGCAGACTCCGGAGCAGCGCCAAAGCGGCTGCTCCCTAATCTGATGAGACAGGGTGAGCCCACCCCCAGCACTATCCATTTGCCCGGGTATGGCGGGGGGACTCAATCTAAGTCCTTCAGAGGACACAAGTGCTCAGTGTGCTCTAAAGCCAGGCAGATTGCACCTCCTCCTGACTCAGCCCCAAGTGCAAATCCAGCCACCTCAGAGATAATTGTGCTTTCAGAGCACCAAGAAAGATCGCACCAGACTCAGGCTCAGGAAGATGCCCCCACCAAGTTTAGCGAGACACAGGGCACTGCCAGCATGTGTGAGAGCAAGGAAATAGAGAGCACACTGCCAGAGGAAGCCATCCCCAAGTTTCCAAAGCTCTCTATTGTCCCTGCTCTTGAGCCCCCAGCTGGAACCCAGGGGTTTCCCCAGAGATTTCCTTGAGGCCGTGGCCCGGAGAGTTCTTCCACTCTGTGTCATCTTTCAGAGGAATCTCAAAGGAGACTGGGGGTTTACACAGCAAGAGGTTCCTGCCCAGCCAGAGCAAAGGTCAACAACGGCTCTCGCCCTGGCACTTCCTGTGGTGACACCACACACACCCCTTTGTGGCATTCCACCAGGGGAGATTTCAGCCAGTGTGAGACCTAAATGCCACACAGAGGCAGACATGGCTACTGCGTGCCCCTCCGCAAAGTTGTTCTGGTGCCAGCTGACTTCCACGTTCAGTGGCACCCATGTTATTGTAACTCTCGTGGTCTTGAGAGGGGCCAAGACAGCTCTTGGCTTCATCTCAATCACTGTCCTGCCTAAAACGACAGAGGTCCAGGAGGCACATGGGTCCAAGACCAGCCTCCTCTTTGATTTGGAAGAAAGGTTCTCAAGCCAGGAGTGGGCACTGCCACTCTTGCAAGTAATTTCAGAGACCCACAGACAACCACATTCAAGGGAATAGAAGGGTCAGCCGGTTGATCCTGCATTGGTGGTTATCCCCGAGCCAGAAGATCCCGGTGCCCAAAGACCCAATGTAAGCCCAATGATTTGTCAGACTTCCTTGAGTCGCAAGGAAGTGCCAGCCATTAATTGGTCTGAGACGCTTGTCTCCATCTATGAGGTATTTGACAATGGTTGAATGCACGGAGCAGACGCAGAGTGGCGACCTCTCTGTGCTCCCAGTCATTGTAAAATAGTTCCGCCATGTAAATAGTTTTGTTAGTTTTTGGTATTGTTTAAGCAGTTATTTCTTTCTTTTCACTGTTTTGAGGGAAGACCTACGGGATGGCTGTCCTGAGGCCCTCCTATCCTTTGAGGTAGATCGGGCCTACAGAGTCAGCCCTGATGCCCTGAGGAAGGTGCACGAGTCCGACCAGGACATCGGCATTCTCTCACTCGGAGAGATTACCTTGTGCAATCCCTGGGATGAAAAGGCGAGATGACGAGGGTCTAACGACCCTCTCAGAAGAACCAGGTCTGACTCTGGACTCCTGGTCTACTGCCCAGAATAACCCCCGCCTTTGAGAGACCTTTCTCCTCCTTCTGTCTGTGAGCTCTGATTGTTAGGGTTAGAATAATCTGAGCCACTAGCTCGCTTGCTACTCAATTCAGCTTCGAATTCACAAATTTAGACCTACCCTCTGACGCCCCATAAGGGCCAGAGACCCACACAATTGGCTCGATGCTGGGCCCTGGTGCATTGTGTCTAATTTGTATATGCTATTGGAGCATTTGCATACGTATGCCCAACCATCCTGACCAATCACCAAGAGAGTCAGCGTCCACTCTGGCAATGACAAGTGTAGTCTGCGCTTGTCTCGGATTGGTTTCATTGTCTGTCTGTTAAACAGTGTGGGAGCCCTTGCTGCCAGGCGAAGACCAGAGCCTAACGTAGTCCAACTTAGCAAGTGCACTGCCTTTGCAACATGTACCTCTGCAGTTTATGCCTATGTGCTCACGGCACAGGGCAACGAAATACAAAAGATTGCGTTACCAGCCCCCTCATATTACACCGTGATATTTGTTGCAGGCCCGGTCCACCACAGATGGTACACCGTGCCCAGAGGGCCTTCCTCTACTGAGGTGCGGTCAGACCGACCTTCATCTTAGGGTGGACTAGGTCTGAGGCAGTCACCCCTGCACCCTCCGTGTTAGCAACTTTGCCTGGCATCTTGTTAATACCAACTGAGGCTCCCATCATCCCTGGATAACTGGCTTTCCACTCCGAACTCAACTCCCAGTAGGCTCCATGCCAGTAATTTGCATTTGGATTAAACATTGGCTGCTAATCATGTCAGTCTTATACCAATCAGCTACAGGTTGATGGCTCCAGAGAACCGGGAAGACCCCCGGATCTGATCATCATCCCCGGGCACCATCGGGGGAGGTGAGATTCGAAATATCACCGCTTCAGTTGGGAGCAAGGTCCTGGAGATGACCCGAGTCCTCTGATGCAGCTGTGGGACCCACAAAGGAGTGATCCAGACACTCCCCAGAGAATTTAAAGAATTGTTTGCTGAACTCTTTGGCTCCAAGAACTATTGCATTTGCCTTTTAGACTATTCCTGTTGCTGATGCTTTGTGAGCCACATTCTGCAAAGAGCTAGCACTCCTTGGCTAGCTTGTCTGCAGATTTGGACATTTTGTTGCCATTTCTGCTCCGCTGCCTGGATGGACTCATGTTTTGCTCATGCCACAAGACTTTTCCTGTTTCAAGAGGGGGTGCAGAGACTTTTGCTTGCACCTCGCCTCTCCCAGACTACAAACTCTCATTCTGTCATCCCCACTGAACTGATTGCTCCTTGGATTGCCTTCATTGCCATGCCCTGCATTGGATTTACAGTATTTCATTGATTATTCCATTTTGCATTGCTACAATACCTTTCTCCATTGGTGGGAGGGTTCATTCATTGGTTACTGCTCATTGTTTATTGCTATTGTGTATGTTTATATGAATGGTTAGGTTTAAGTTTTTAGATAGGAATGTTTTTATAAGTTAGAATCCCTTGTTCTCATTGCAAAAGCCCTTGACCCAAGGAGTGATATGACTTCTGTGCCTGTAGGTCCCTATTCGACGCTAAATTTGTTTTGAAATGTTTAATTGGAAAATGTCCGATATTGTCCCAACATCGCCCATTTTCGGTGGGGGATTGTTACTGCAGTTTAGGCCTGCCTGGCGATAGCATAAAGATATCCTTTTGATATCACATTTCGGCCTTACCATACCACCCCTCTCCATGTATTTGTGAGGCCCCCGGACAAGCACAGAACTAGGCTCGGCCATCAAACGCTGCAATATCCCAAGACAATACAGGCAGGCCAGAAATAGCCAGATCACTGCTTTAGGAGACCTCTCTGCAAACACCCTCATTATGTATGCACACTGTTTACAAAGGACTCCCTGCCCCGAGCAGGTAACTTGGCAAGCTAGAAGCTTAAATGCCAAACACTGAGCATTTGCATACAGTCTACCTCTTTGTCAATTTGGACTTAACTCAATCATGCTAAATTGTGACCTTTCGGAGACATTGTCTCGCATCCAAAACTCATTGTTGTCCCCGAGTAAGGCATAGCCTGCAGTCACACTTCTCCCTATAAAAACCCCTGATTCCAAGACCTTCCTCGGATCGCTCCTGAGTTCCATCTTGCCTTTCTGCCACTTTGCTGGGCGAGCCTTCCCCTCAGTTCCAGTAGCTGAGACCACAGCAACCTCGGATTGCTCCAGACTTCCATCCAGCATTGCTGCTGCTTTGTTTGGCGAGCTGTCCCCTCAGTCCCATGTACTGAGACTCCAGACCAATGAACTCAAGCTTCAGGACAGGTATCGTATCACCCAATTCAACAATCCCTCTCAAAATCCCTCTATACCGCCCCAACCTTTATTTTCCTTAGCTACTTGTTTGAGTGTGTTGCATACACTGTTTGCATGTATTTAACAAAAACTCTATTATTTTTAAACTTGGTGTGCTCCTTGGCTTGGCCTGACCCCGTAAATGCTGGGTTACAAGATCCTGCTAAGTTACCCTGCCTATTGTAACGCTAAAGCAGTGCTCTGAGCTAATTTTCCCCACCTTTAGTAGAGCACATTTTGGAGTCCCTCTTGGGACCCCAGTAAACAGGGTAACAAAGCAGCAGGGAAAAAGGGGCGAGGAACCAAAACTGAACCATCCCTAGCAGTTTTTTGGGTGAGAAGCGCCTTCCTCCACTTCAGAGTAAACTTTATGAAACCCTATGCTAGGTCGGGAATCACCACCTGCACCTAGTTCGCTAGTGGTCAGGATGCACCCGAAATTTAAACAGCCAGGACGCACCTGTGCTTTCAAAACTACAAATGGGATACACCCACATTTCACTTTAAGGAACGGGACGCACCCGTATTCTATTCTGGAGGGAGGATTTCTTCCCTAAGTGCTTTTCTGCCTTGCCACTAGACTGTTGAATGTGTGTGGACTGTTCTTAACGTGTCTCCAAACGCTTGGATCCCAGCCCACGATAGACCCCAACTTAGGGATGTGATTCCCAGGACAGCTTGCGCATACCCCTTGCTATCGGCTAATGATTCACTGCCAAAGGGCCAGCAGTGACCACGCCAGGGCGGCTGACATACAGAGCAGATTTCCAGCCCAGATAGAGTAGCTCCTGGAGCTCAATCACAAAGATTTCACACACACACACACACACACGTGTTCCTGCCTAACAGAATTCTAGCGACTTGACCGGCTGTTCCCTAAGTCTATACTAGCCTGATTTGAGAAGGTTCCCGACTCCCACTCAAATTAGGGGTACAGGGGTTGCCCGTGTTATTCCACCACTCTGTTACCCTTATTTTTGGGGGTCCTGTGAGGGACACCTAAATGCTCTTCAAATTGTGTAAGTTGGAGAAATTAGTCAAAGAGCACAAGTTAACAATGCAAGAGGCGGGGTAACATAGTGAGATCTTTTACCCAGTGTCTACGGGGTCAGGCCAAGTCAAGAGGCAAACAGAAGTAAAATAATAATTAGTGTTTTATTAAAATACAATCAAACAAGTGTATGCAGCACACTCACACAGATGACTATAGAAATAAAGGTTGGAGTGGGATAGAGGGATTTTAAGAGGAGGTCTGGTATGGAAAATACTGCACCTGTAGCGTGCATACATAATGAGGGTGCTTGCAGTGAGGTCTCCTGAAGTGGCAGTTTGGCTATTTCTGGCCTGCCTGTATTTTGTCTGAATATTCCGGGGATTAGCAACCGAGCCTGTTTGCATGCTTGTCCAGGGGGCTCGCAAGCACGTGGGAAGGAATGGGTAAGGAAGGCCGAATTATTGATATCAAAATGGTATCTGGTCCCCCCCAAATCTGGCTAGAAGCTGCGGTAACACATTTATCTTTTCAACAGTAATTTATAAAGTTTAGAGATTCTCTTCTTTTTTCTTTTCCTCAGGAAATCTAACGCATTTTCTTTTTCTCAAATCCATATAAATTTTGAGCCATTTTGAATCTCTCTTTGAGTTGTCTCCATGGAACCAATTTAGCTCATGTCGTTCAGCCTTTAATTCTTCTGTTGTAACATTCTGTACGCATTCTTGGCTTATCCCCTTCCCATTTCAGTAGCTTTTGATATGTAAATAAATTTCTTTGTTTTGTTGGGGCCATTTTATAAGCTTCCTGTTGTGAAGTCCACACCGGGAGTTTTGTATAAAATTTTTGCTTTATTTGCAGCCAAACATTCAGCGATGTCTCCCAGATGCAATTATTTTTAAACTCTTTGTTCACTGTTGATCTATCATAACATAGGTATCCATGCCATGCAAACCTATTATTTATTTCTTCCAATTCTTTAATAGGTACATTTTCTACTTGAATCCAATCTTTAATCAGGTCTGAACAATATGCATAATAATAAATTTTTAATGATGGTAGATAAAATCTCCTCCTCTTTTGCATCTTGTAATGTTTTAAATCTTATTCTTGGTTTTTTCCTTTCCAATAAATTTTTGTAATCCTTTTCCCATTCTTTAAATATCTTCTCTCTTCCTATTATTGGTAAATCCTGAAAAAGGAATATGAGCTTTGGTAATAAAGACATTTTAAAAGTATTTTTCCTTCGCAGGAGAGATAAATTTAGGTTTTTTCCATTTTTCCAATCGCTTTTAAACTCTTTCTATGTCTTCGAATAATTGTTATCAAATAATTCTTGATTCTTTTTCGTATTATAATTCCTAAATATTTTGTTTTCTTAGTTAGTTGATATCTTGATCTTCTCTCCAAATCAACTTGCTCTTTTTTTGTCATATTTTTGTCATTTGTCATCATTGTCTTTTCTCTATTTATCTTATAGCCTGTCATTGATCCATATCTTTGTAAAGTTTCCATCACTGCCTGGATTGATTCTTGTGGGTCCTCCAAAAATATGATTACATCATCAGCAAATGCTTTAAATTTCATTTCCTTTCTCTTTATTTTCAAACCTTTTATCTGTGGGTTTTCATTTATTGTAATCAACAATATATCCAAGACGACTATGAATAATAATGGTGGTAATGGGCACCCTTGTTATCCCTTATTTATTACAAAGTTTGTCGAAATGATCAATTATGATTAACCTCGCTGATTGGTTTTGATAAATCTTCTCAATCCATTTGCAAAATTTTTTTCCCAGGTCATATTCTTTCAAAACCCGGTGCATAAAGTCCCAGGAGACGTTATCAAAAGCCTTTTCAGCATCCAAAAAGATAAGTGCTGCCTTTTTCCCCGGGTTTTTACTATGGTATTCAATCACATCCAAAAGTGTTCTAATTTATTTTTCATTTTCTTCCCGGGAGAAAACCTTTTTTACCTTCTTGGATCTTGTCCTGTACTATGTGCCTCAATCGTTTTGCCAACACTGCTGCAAATATTTTATAGTTTATATTCAGCAAGGAGATTGGTCTATAATTTTTAACTTCTCTTTTATCTTTGCCTCTTTGGGTATCAGTACAATATTAGATTCTCCCCAAGATTCCGGTTTACCATGTTTTTCTATTTCCTTCAAAGCTGCCTGGAGTGGCTGAATCAATTCTTTAAGAATCTTTTATAATATAACGCGGTGAATCCATCTGGTCCTATGCTTTATCCACTTTCAAATCCCTTATAGCCTCTTCTGTTTCAGTAAGTGTGATTGATTTGTTTATCTGTTCCTGTATTTCTAACAATATTTTGGGAATTTTAACCTTTTGAAGAAATTCCAACAGATCTTTTTCATTTCAATGAGATTTTATTTCATAAAATAATTTTCCCAAAAATATTCTTCAAATTTCTGTCGTATCTTTTCATGTTGGGTAATCAGCTTCTTCCCATTTTTCAATTCAACAATTACGTTCCTCTCTCTCCTCTTTCTTAGTTTATAGGTTAACCATTTCCCAATTTTGTTAGCTTGTTCAATTGAGTCAGTTTCATCTGTTTCATCTTTTTTTTCTATTTCCCCAATTGTAGTCATTTCTATCTCTTTTTGTATTTTCTATCTCCAATTGTATTGATTTCTTCAGTGGGTTTTCCCTAAGCTCCTTTTCTTTCTCTTAAGTTTAATCATCAACCCTTGATGTTTCTCTTGCCTTTTTTTATTCTAGTTTGTCATCATCGTATAAAAACTCTCATTACTGCCTTAGATGCATCCCAAACTGTCTTCATCTTCATGTCTTCTTTAATTTTCCTTGAAGTAACTTTTTAATACTTCTTTCACTTGCTGCATTATCTCCTCATCATTTAATAAACTATCATTTAATCACCATTGAAACTGTTTTGCCTTCTCCTGTGTTTGCAGCATCACCGGGTGGTGGTCTGAGATGATCTTAGGCAGTATTTCTATCTTTCTTATCTCTGATAGCATATGTTTGGAGATAAAAATCATATCTATTCGAAACCAAAAATTGATGTCTTCCGAGAAAAAGGTGAAATCTTTAACATTTGGGTGAGTAATTCTCCATGCATCCGAGACAGATAATTCTTCACACTTTCTCAGAGAAGACTTTTGGCAGTTTACCTCTCTTTTCTTCTTCTTCTTTACTCTGGTGAGTTATTTTGTCCAATTTAACATCCCTAACTCCATTCCAATCTCCTACCAGGATCCAATCTTCATACTCATATTCTGATATTTTTTCCCACAATTCTTGTAAAATTTTCTTTTATTTTCATTTGGGGCATAAACTCCAACTAGGAGGATTATTCTACCATTTTTCAAAATTTCAACTCCCAGTATTCTTCCTTCTTCGGCTTCCAAAATTTGTTTTGCTGGAATATCTTTGTCAATGTAAATTTTCAACCCCCTTTTTTTCTTCCCATATAAGGAGTTAAGCATTGTCCTAATTTGGAATTGCACAAATATTTTTCTTGATTTTTCTTTATATGAGTCTCTAACAAAACCGTAATTTAAGTTCTTAATCTTTCTAAATGATGAAAATATGTCTTCTTTTTGCTTGCAATAATTCTTCATAATTCCATGACATTAACATCATATTTGCTTTTTCACTGTCTTATTTCCCTTTCTTCTTTTTCTCTTCTGGTTCTACCGGTAGACCCCTTCAGACATTGGACTAGTTTCATCTGCTGCTGCCATTCCCGTCTGTGTAGGTTCCACTATTTGATCCGATTTCTTGTCTTCAGTCCTTGCTGCTTTAGGTCCAGTTTTCAGATAATTCTCTTGAAATTCTATTGCTTGCTGAACAGAGTTTATCTTCAACTTCTTCTCCCCTCAAAAAAGAAAGAAAGACCTTCTGGTATCTCCCATCTGTATCTTATTTCCTGAGATTGAAGACTCCTTACCAGGAAAGCATACCCTCTTCTGCTTCTCATGATGCTTGGCAGTATATCCTTAAAAGTTTTAATTTCATACTCATCCACTATTAATTTTTCTTTATAGTTTTGCTCCATAATCAGATCCCATATCTTTTTCCTGGGAAAGTATACCACTATGTCTTGGGGTAAATCCTCAGCCACAGCTGATTCAATTCTAAAGGGCTTATCTATTTCATGTTCAAATCTTGCTCTTCTTTAGCCTATGTATGGTGCTAGAATGTCTGTTACTCTTTGATTTAGATTTTCCTCTTTCTGTTCAGAAAGTCCCTCAGTTTCAAACATCTGCTTCATTGATGTATTTCCAGTCGCATTATGGTTTCTTTATCTTTTTGCTGCTCTTTCTTCATCTGTTCCACCTGGTTTTCCAGTTCTTGACTTTTTTCTTGAATATCTTCCACTTTTTGATCCATTGTTGACAAATCTGTTGTAATTTTACAAGCTCTGATTCAGGTTTTCTACTTCCTTTTTCAAATCTTGTTTTATTTCTGTCTCATCATTCTTATCTCTGTTCTCATTGCCTTTAATTCTTCCATCATATCATTTCTCTTTTTTTAAATTCTTCAAGTAGTCTGCTCATCTCCATCGCTTTAGAGACCATAAATCCTCTCCTTTCTAGAACTTGTGGTTGGATTTGTGTCTCTGTTGTCTTCTTTTTGACCTGTAACCATATCTTAACTCACTGTTCTTTTTCTACATAACTATTATCATATCTCTAATCATAGTAAAATTCAAAACTCTGATGTTTAAAGTTATGCTATTTCAATATAAAGACCACAGTATATAAATCGCCTATTACAAAATCTTAAATTTTCTGTCAGTTATCAATCTATTTTGATTATCTTATCTTTTACTACAATAAAATGGGAAAAATTTTGGGTTAGCTTTACTATTCTATTATTTTTAAAATATATCTAACAATTAGTTCATTATAAATTTCAGTTTATATTTCAGTTATTTCAACTTCAATTTATATTTTTAAACATTTCTTGTCCATTTTCTTTCCTTCTTAATGTCCACCCTAATTTCAGCAAAGTTCAGATCTCTTCCTTTTATGTTCACCCTTCAAACTCTTCACCTCTGTTCTTGAGGCTAATCCATTTAAAAATCAGGGACCAGACTGCCAATTAATTCTACACTCAGTCCAAAAGTCTCCAGCATAACTCAGTCAAAAGTCCATTATTAGATGAAATAAAGAAAGTTCAATCATCTACTATGCACCCTTTACAGTTCTTAATCTATTTACAGTTCATTTGTCCATAACTCTGCTTCCACTTCAGTTCAGTTCAGTTCATTTTTCATTTCAATCCACTTTCAGTTCATTTATTTTTATTCTTTCAAAGCTGTTCTAAAATATTCCCTGATTATCTCTTGTCTCTTCACCTCTCTTTTGAGATAATCCTCTATGGGTCCATTTAAATATTCCTGTTTTGTTTTGTTTGTTTGAGATAAGAAAGGAACATTCAGCAGACATTCCTTTTGATAAACAGAAACAATAAAAAAATCCTCCTGTCTTCCCAAACAGACACCATATCCACCATTTCCCCCCTTTCAGCCTTTTAATTTTTACCTTTAACTTCTGCTTCCCCGTTTCTCATAAAAATAAGAATTAAAAAAGTTAATAAGTGCCAAGAATAAAAAGTCTTAGAGTCTTAAAGAGAAAGCAGTTCTAGTCCAATATATAGTTTAAAAGTTCAATTAGTATTCTCACCCAAGAGAGGGAAGCTCAGTCAGTCAGTCTCTTCCGGGGGGGGGAGGATCACTTCTCCACTCACCAAATCCAAACCACATCCTCGCTTACTTTCCACACTCCTTGAACCTCCACCACAACAGGCTACCTTAGAGAATCAAGTTTCAAATCAGCTTATAGATCTTCCCTACAACCACCCATTATTTCAACTGGATTTGCTGAATTGTATCCTTCTTCTTTAAAAAGGGTTCTTGCTGGCCCTCGTCAGTTTAAAAACTGGCTGTGATTCCACGGCATCGGCTCTGTCCTCTGTCCTTTCCGGACCTGTTCCTCCTCTCCTTCTCCACCGGCGCCGGGACATTTTGGGATGCATGAGCTGCTCTGCTCCCCCTACCTACTAAGGGGGTTATTTAGGGGGACCTCTAGGTCCCCGGGGGACGTTTTCCCTGTGGAATTGCAGCAGATAGTCCTGAGGCAGTGGTTCAGGCTACCAGCTGCGCCGACATCTTAGTCGGAAGTGCCAGTCTTTAAGTTCATGACTCTATAGCCTTTGCTTCCATGAACATAGTCAATGAGAATAGTCTGCTCTGTTCTTACATCTAGTTTGTGTCACTTCTGTTGTGGTATGTATAAATATGCAATGCTTCCAAAGGTTCTAATATGTTTCATGTCTGGTACTCTGCCATGTCATAGCTGAAATGGTGTTTGTGTGGTGCCTTTTGTTGAAAGTCTATTCTGGAGATACACTGCAGTCATAAAAGCATCACCCCAAAATTTGCTGGGAAGATGAGCATCTGCCAGCATGCACTTTGTCATCTCCAGGAGAGATGTCAGTTTCCTTTCAGCAATTCCATTCTGCTCAGGAGTGTAATCAATGCAAAATGTGCAAAATGCAAAATGTGCAAAATGTCATGCTCTTCCAGGAAAGCTTGTGTGCAATGCAAAATATGCTCACTAGCACTATCCGTCTGGATAGCTTTAGGTGTTATCTCAAATTTGGTTCTCACCATGGCAACGTAATTCTGTAGTATGTTTGGGTTTGACTCTTCTCTTTCAAAAGATAAGTAACACAGTACCTTGAAAAATCATGCACAAAAATTAAAGCTTATCTGTTTCCACCAAATGAAGGTACATTAAATGGACCATACAGATCACCATGAATGAGATCTAGTACCTACTTCAGTGAGTCTCTCTTCAGTTCTTGGCTGAAATGAGGATCTGACTGATTTTGTTTAACACAAGTTACATAGATAGTGCTTTCATTGTATTGTTGATTCACCTTGATTCTTGTGGCCAAATTCTGGTTCTGTAGTTCTAGAACTGCCTTTGGATCATGATGTCCAAGACGTCTGTGCCATAGGTCAAGGCTGTTCTCATTCATCTGTGCTTTAGCAACATTAGCTTGTTGAGCTGAAAGATGTAACTCGTAGACACCATTATTTTCAAATGCCTCTGCAAAAAGGACATTATCTTTGGTAACTATGCATTTTCCTTGCTTGAAAAGTATTTCAAATTCTTTCTTATCTAAAGCAGACACATTAAGCATGTTGCAGCATAGTTCAGGAATAAACAAGACATCATCTGCTACATTCTGGCTAACTTTGTCATTAGACAATAGGCAGTTTAAAGTGCAGCTTCATGATCCCAGGATCTGCATGGATTCACTATTTGCAGCTTGAACATTTCTTTTGGTACCTGTATCATCTGTATCAAAGCTAGCATCAGAAAATGTGCTGTGACTGGTACAGCCAGAATCTATAATCCAAGTATCTGATTTTTTATTGTATTCATTAACAGACAGAGTCTGTCCCATTAAAAGAAAATTATTTCCTCTGTGGGGCTGCTTGTTGGATTCACTTATATCATGCTGCCTTTGTCTTGTAAATTTCTTAGCTGGAGAGCCTGCTTTAGTATGAAGGCGAAGCTGTACAAATTTCCTCATCCAAATTTACTGAGATTTTCTATATGAGAGACCACAAAAGTCTTTAATTTATCTAACATTTCCTTTGCAGTAGCACAGTTTCTTATATAGATTAGTTGATTGGCCTCCAATGAATTACCAGTTACAAACTGTGCTGTGGCATCTTTTCTCAACCATTGCCCTGCAGCTTCACCACATAGTTTTTCTTTTTCAATTGCATGAAGTACATTATAGTGATTAAAATTAATATTTAACTTCTGTGTCCATTCTGTACAGCTCTCAGTAGTCATGTGCACAAGTCTGGGTTTGTGAGCTAAGTCTAAATCTGCAGGCAATATTTTTGCTTTAGTTAGCAACTCAAAACAGCAGGGAAAAACAACCAAAAGCAAAAGTAAAAATCTCTCTTTAGCTAGATGTGTGTTTCCAAAAAAGAGGGTGTGTGTGTGGAAAAAACCACTTGCTTTCTCAAGGAAGACACAAAGCAAAAATAACCAAAAACCTGAAAAATCTGGTAACTGTTCTGTTCTTTGGCCCAATAACCTGTTGGGAAATATTACAATTGAGAGATTTTGAAGGTCTCTCAAATACCAGAGCATGTAGGAATGCACAAGCAGAAGCTGAACAGATCACCAGTTATACCTCTATCACTCCACCCCAGACATACTTAACCTAGCTCAAAATAGACACAAAAACAGTTTGGTTAAAAGAATGTAAAAGAATCTTGTGCATAGTTTACATAGGTTCAAATTCTTGAACAAAGATAAGAAGAAAAATTAGAAATCACATGCTTACAAGGAAGCATCCTTGCTAGAGGATCGGAGACCACATGTTTGCAAGAAGGTAGAATAAAAGAAGAGAATTGTAAACACCAAGTGAGGACTTTTAAGAACAAAGGAATGAGTACATGCAATGGGAAGGTGTTGACCAAACAACAGGAAGTTTAGTCTAGGCAGTCCCTTCTATGCCTACAATAAGCATGCAAACTAACTAGCCAGTTAATTAAGCATGCACAGGTTGCCACTCCCAACATGTATTAGCAAAGTTGCAGAGAAAAATGTTTCCCAGTGGCTTCTTAAATATGAAGGCTGTCTTGAAAGACAAAGCAGACAGTAGATTTCAAAATTTAAAAAAACATTTACTAAACAGAATTTATAATAATACATCCATCTTCATTAAAACACTAAAATTAATTTAGAGATATGCTTAGCATATTTGAGAGTTATAGTTGAGAGCAGTTGACAGTTAACAGAAGTTAGCTCAGTATCGTATAGTTAGAATATAGAATGAGCGCAGTCAAAGGAGAGCAGTGTTCTTAGAAACAGAGTGACAGTTGAGAACCCTATCCTAGCCAAAGAGGTGGGGAAGAGAGAATACTGTAATTTTCAACAAGACCTAACTAAGTATGTTGCAGAACAGAGATTTAAGGAAAATTGTTTATTTGTCTCAGTGGGATCATTCCCAAAAGTCTGAGCCCCGCCTCTTCATATTCACAGCAATTTATACATTTTCTAGTACAATCATCACATGTTCAAGAAAGGAAACTGATGTGTTGTACATAAGTTCCCATCAGTGTCTACAAATGTTGCAAATCTTCTGTAGCGCAGCCAAGGTCTAGCACGTCAAGCCAAACCGATAACATTCCATTATACAAAGTTTCATTGTCTTTCCTCAAACACAGAGGGACTTCAATTGCAGAGGAAATTAACTGCTTTTCCCTCACACCCAGAGGTCATTTAGACTGACCCGAAACTGTCTCCACCACACATAGATCTCTTAGTATTTGTGTCTGTGTGAGTATATGTGTCCTTGTTTATTTAGTAAATTTCTAATTGATAGTTGCTAAGAAGGTTCACCTACATATTTATTTACTTATCTACTATATAAGGGTAAAAGTTTGTCTGTGAGTTTGCCTGTTTGTCTGCGTCAGGCAGGTGAAGACCTCATACATTTGGCTGTATGAGGCAAGAAGACCTCATATGTTTGGCTGGCTGTGAAGACTGTATAGAATCCTGCAGTTGGTTACTTAGGGAGGGACCTTTAGAATTCTCAGCACAGAGCTCTTGGGCCTCAGGCTGGTTGCTATGGAGATGAGGCCTACCAGCAGGAAGAAAGGCAGCATATTCCTTCAGAACCAAACTTCTGTAGGTTAACAATTCCACATACAGATTGCGTTGGGGAATATGGGGAATAGTTACAGGTACTGGAATAGGCTGGTTGCTATGGAGACAAGCTCTAGCAGCAAGGAGGAGGGTGGTGTATTACCTCAGGAACCCAACCTCTGAATGTTAAGAACTCTGAATACATATTGAATTGAGGAATATGGGAAGAAGGTACAGGTACTAGAATAGGCTGGTTTCTATGGAGATGAGGCCTAGCAGTAAGGAGGAGGATGGTGTACTCCCTCAGGAACCCAACCTCTGTATGTTAACAACTCTGAATACAGATTGCATTGGGAAATATGAGGAATAGTTACAGGTACTGGAGAAGACAGTTTGGTGAGTTCTTAAGAGGAAAATAAAATCCTGGGCAATGCCAGGTAAATACGCTAGTTTATTTTAGTTATTAAAATATTCATTGTTGTTGTGGTTTCAAGTCATTTCTGACTTACGGAGATTCTAAAATGAAACTATTATGGCATTTTCTGGGGCTGAGAGTATGTGATGTGCCCAAGGTCACCCAGTGGGTTTCCATGACCAAGCAGGGACAAACCCTGGTCTCCTGGGTTGTAGTCCAATGGTCAAACCACTGCACTATGCTGGCTATCAAAATATTTATACCCTGCCCTACATCATGAGATCTAAGTATTAAAACAAGTTAAACAGGTTAAAAACAGCAAGAAAGCAAAAATAAGCTAAAAACGTATTAAACAATGCAATATGTAGTATAAATCAGCTAAAAACATAATAAACAATGCAATGAGTTAAAAACAGATTTTACTTTCTAAAGTTTTCAAAATTATAACAGTCTTGAGTTGAACCAATACAATTCTGATTGATAATTGCAGAGAGGGCTCAGCTACCTAGGAGTCTTGGTGATCTAATTTACCTGATCCTTTGTCAGGGGCTCAGTCCCATTTAGCCTAGTCTTGTGAAAGCTCAAGGTCTTGCCCCGGTCCTATCCAGGGTCTGTGCCTTTCAATGAACTGTAAAGACCACAAGGAGAGATTGTGGAAGGGTGAAATTTATTGATTTAAGATAGTTATAAGGCACTGTTAGGACTAAGCAGATTTAAATTCCTTCCAAGGAGGAACCAATATCAAAAACTTGGAAGAATAGATAAAATGTATGCCCAACTACAAAGATAGAGCTGAGTTTCTGCTATGCTGCCTGAATGCCTGCCTATGCCGCCTGAATGCCTGGTTGTTGAGGAATAGTTCTTCTGTTTGACCAGATGAGTGTCTGAAGGTCTTGAAATGTTAATAACTGAAAGGGACCACACAGGATAATGCCGCCATTGTCCTAGTTAGTAGCCCAAACACTCAGGGGGTTTGAGGCAGCATTTGAGAACACTAGGCCACTTCAGACCACACTATATATTTGCTTTTTACATATTGTGAGCTAACGGTATGTTCTATCTTGATTGAGAACATAAGCAGCTTTCTGTCTGATAAAGAATGAAAAATTCTGAAATGAAAAAATACTTGTAAAGGGAAGACCTTCCCTCTCCTCATGACTCCTTATGAGTGATGCTGGAGCATGATCTGGAAACTAAAGGGCAGAGTTGTTGACACTGAGGAAAAGATTCCAAAGCTTGTGATGCCTACTGACTGACATCCAAGGTTCACTAGCAGACATAGGAAGCTAGAATGAACCAGAACATTTTCAGTTAGACAAATAGCAACAAAATGACAGAGAAACAAAATGAGGGGCTTGAGTTATTTCTAACATATCAAAGATCTCCAGAAATCAAGGATTACCACTGAACATTAAGAAAGCCAAACAATGACCGCAGAGGATTTACTTTACTTTGAAGTAGATTTTCAGCCAGTTCAAGAGTTTCCATATCTTTGCTTTTTTTTTATTGCTTTGTACTTTATTTGCTTTTGGCCAATGGCCATTGCAAAAACAACAATAAAACAATTGAACAATACAGTAAAACAAAAAAAAAATCACTTAAAAATACAAAAATACAAGTTAACAAACTATAAAATTTTACAATTAAAAACCTTGACATAGGTGATACACTTTGGGTAAAATCACAAAAAGGGTCAGAAACTAAACATTTTATATAAGATTGTCACCATTGCAAGATACAGCTATCTCTGGCAGATGTTTCTTTCTATTTTTTATTTTTTTTTGCAGCAGTGACAAATAAAGCCACGTGCCAAGTCACATATTTGTCTGTGTCCATTAGGAGGTAAAGAACCATTTCTTGAAAGTTCAAAAAAAATCTATTCCGAATTAACGGTGAAATGAATCGTTCCCTTGAGCCACTGCACAAAGGACAGCAGACTAAATAGTGAGTTAAATCTTCTGAGTAAGGGCAGCCAGCTAAACATCTGCAGAGTTTTTTGGTATGTTATTAAGCCTCCCATCTCTTTCAGATGACTCAAACATATTTAGTCTTAGTTCTCAGTTTCCATATCTTGGCTCAGTCATTAATCAGAACTGAGACTACAAGAAATCAGTAAGAGACCAGGACTTGGAATGGTAGCTATAAAGGAATTAGACAACGTCCTGAAGTGTCAAGATGTATCATTGTATACTAAAGTTAGGATTGTCTATGCCATCATGTTTCTCATTTCTATTATGGTTGTGAAAACTGACCAGTGAAGAAAGTTGACCAGACGAAGAGCAAGTCATTCAAAATGTGGTGCTAGAAAAGAGTTTTATGGATATCCTGGACTTCTAAAAAGAAAAACAAATGAGTCATAGAGAAAATCAAGCCTGAACTGTTCCTAGAAGCCAAGATGGCAAAACTGAGGCTGTTGTATTTTGGCCATATCATGAGAAAACATGACTCACTAGAAAAGACCATAATGCTTGGGAAGTTGGAAGGCAGTCGGAAAAGAGGAAGATGGTATTACAGGTGGATAAGCTCAATCAAGGGAGGCACATCACTGAATCTGTGAGACGGGAGCAGGGCAGTTGATAATAGAGTGGCTTGGAGGTGTCTCATCCACGGGATCACCATAGGTCAAGATCAACCTGATGGCAATTAATAACAAATACTTCCTATCATACCACTGTATAGACTTTTAATGTTTTTGCAATGACCCTCCCATGTGCAATTCAGCTGATGACACTGGGTACCCCGCTGCAGCCAGTCATTAACAAATGGGTGTCAAGGGAATCCTAGGCATAGTTAGACTGCAGTTTTCCAGTTAGAAAAAAAAGAAGAGCTATCATCCACCCAAATCTCCAAAGTACAATAGAAGTCTGAGAATGGCTCAAGCTCTTCTTATCTCCTAGATGTGGACTGGCTGGGATCCTCCCCAACAGACACCAACTGTTTGTGGGTGTCACTGTTATCAGCTGGAATTGCATGTGGGAGCAGAAGAGAAAGTTCATGAGAAGAATGTACAGAGCTGAAATTTGGGGAGAAAATGCTAAATCTGTGCTGGAAATAATGCAAAATCAATTTATGAGGCAGATTTTGGGCCTCTCACCTGGGGTTCCAGCAGCTCATTTGAAGGCAGAACTTGATATTCCATCATTAGCAGCCAGGATAGATTTGGTCTTCTTAAGATTCTGGTGCAGGCTAAATGAGCTTGAGGACAGCTCTCTCGCAAACTCTGTTGGTTAGAGGAATTAAGGGCCGGAGGCTGGGCAAAACGGTGCTATAACAAATTAATGAGTTACTATTTTAATGTAGAGAATTATTTAAAACTTAGTAACAGGGACCTCAAAAGCTGGATTTTCAACCATGATGCAAACCAAGATAGAGCAGAGATAATCGGGGCACAATTTTCAGTTTGGTATCCTTATATTCAAGTTAACCACACAATGCCACAATACTTCAAAAACCTGACATTTGTGCAGCTCCAAAGGGCATTTGCAGAGTTAAGATTTCAACAGATGCCCTCCGCATATTTCGAAGGGAGATACCGATGTATCCCCATTGCAGAGAGCAAATGCGGTTTTGGCTGCAACCAGATAGAGGATTCAATTCATTACCTGTTATACTGCCCTCTTTGCTCTGAGCCTCGTCAAAGATTTGTGTTACCATTAATTCATTAATTCATTAATACCATTAATTCAACCTTCCTGGGCCTGCTCTACACAGAATACTTCAGAATACACAGAATACACAGAATGCTAGAGCTTCTTGCGGACACACATACAAGGGTTACCTATTCGGTGGCCCAGTTCGCAGTTGCAACCAGGAAAATATGTGCTCGTTTTATCAGAGGAAAAGTGATTTCAACAAATCATTCTTAATACGGTGATCCCATAGCTCATTTATGTGTTCACTGTTTTATTATTTTATTGTAACATGTAATTATATTATATTTTTGTACTGTTCGTTGTAAAAGTTGTGATGGCCATTGGCTACATACAACAATAAAGAAACCATCCTATTGCTCATGCAAACATGAGAAGAATGTGAGCAGAGATTTATGTTCCACTAGTGATCATACAAGATCTTAGCTCCGGTGTTGTCCACACTTTAGACGCTGGTAAATCTTAATTCCATATTAAATCCATATAAAATTCAGTCTGTGCAGTAAAGGAGAACAAAAGGCAATTCTTTATGTCTGATGTTATAAAAACAACAAAACAGGGATGTAATTTACTGAGATGGTCCTATGATTTGATGGCCAAATTTTCTCTACTCTGACTTTTTTTTTAAAAAGCGAGAATCATAGAATCATAGAGTTGGAAGACACCACAGGGTCAATCCAGTCCAACCCCCTGCTATGCAGGAACAAACATCAAAGGACTCCCAACAGATGGCCATCCAGCCTCTGTTTACAAACTTTCAAAGAAGGAGATGTTACCCTGTGAATTGGGGGTCCCAGGAGGGGCGCCCAAACAACCAAAACCTAACACAAACAAGATGGGGAAATTAGCTGAAGCACTCTCTTGCTAGCGAGAGGCAGGGTAACTTACTGGGAATCTTTTACCCTGTGTATACAGGTTCAGGTCAGTGAGCAGTCAGACAGTTTAAACTAGCAATAATATTCATTAAACAAATAGTAATTATTAAGAAAACACAACCTCACAGCTAACTAGAAATAGGAAATAGGAGTTTTGGGGGAAATGGATGATAGGTCACCTATCTCGCAGTCCCGGAGAGGTCCAATTGAAGAGAAGGAAACTCAGCACAGCAGCCAAGGGGAATTCGCTGAACAGAGTGGCAGTAAGGCTGGATAGAAGTCCGAAGCGATCCAAGGAGCTCTCAGGACTGGGGGTTTTTATAGGAGAAGGAATGACCGCGGGCTAGTCTGGTCTTGGGCAAAAACAATGAGTTTTGGGTTGGAGACAATGTCTCCGAAAGGTTAGAATTTACATGATTGAATTAAAGTCTGAATTGACAATAGTAGAGCCGTTATGCAGATGCAGCTAGCTTGGCAGTTGAGCACTCAGCTTGCCAGGGTGCTTGCTCAGGGCAGAGGGTCTTTTGTTATAGCGTGCATCACTAATGAAGGTGTTTGCCTGGGGAGGTCTCCTAAAGCATATCTGGCAGTTTCTGGCATGCCTTGATGTAAACAGGAATGAGTCAGCATATAATAGACATACCTAGCTCAGTGCTTGTTCAGAGGCCTTCACAAACACGTGGCTGGGGGTGGCAAAGCAGGGCCGAATTGTGGTATCAAAATGATATCTTTGATTTACCAAAGGCCAGGCCAGTACACGGTGGTAACAGAGACTCCACCACAATCCGAGGCAGCATATTCTGCTGCTGGACAGTTCTGACCATCAAGAAGTTCTTCCTGAGGTTCAAGTGGAATCTCCTTTCCTGCAGCTTGAATCCATTGCTCCTTCTCCTAGTCTCTGGAGAAGTGGAAAACAAGCCCGCTGCCTCCTTGACATGACATCCCTTCAAATATTTAAACATGGCTATCATGTTGTTACTCCACTGAACAGACCCTATCCTGGGGTCTACAGTTTTAATATTAAAATATGATTCTGTGTGCCAGAGAGGTCCCTCAAAGGGACACATAGGCAGCAATGGTCAAAAGACTGAAAACTAGGTCAGACCAGTAAAATCCCCAGTCACATAGCCCTAAGAGACCTCAAAATGTGTAAACCCACAATAAACAAAGGGTCCACAGCCCCAGGAAGCTGACTTGAGGGGATTAGCGTGTCTGCCCCAAGTTGAGCAAATATTCCAACAGGCAAGGACCATTTACATGAAGTCACACCACAAAACACAGCCAAAGATCCTGAGACTTTAGTAACACCTTGCAGTCTCATCACGCAAGGCAAATTACCATGGTGGAGCTTCGTTATTGTTCCAACACCCATTGTTCTCCCCAGGAAAGGATTAGTCCTCCAGATACTTTTTCCCCCACAAATAGTCTCTATTTTTTAGTGGTTCTTTGGAACACCCCTGGTCATCCCAGCAGACCATTGCTCCATCCATTGAGTGATCTCCTCAGCCCTCTCCATGCTGAGCCCCACTTCTCCATTGTTTTTCCCAGACCAAGGACTTCAGGACAAAGGTACAGTATCACCCCAGCTACACCCGTTCAATTCACCTATCCAATTTCCTCTCTTTTGCTTCTTAATAGGTCTTGAGTGATTGTGTTCATGTGTTTCATTCAATAAAATCATTTATTGGACGTTTTTGTTTGTTTTTTGGCTTGGCCTGACCCCATAAAAACTGGGTAAAAAGACCCCGTTAGGTTACCCTGCCTCTTGCATTGCTATTGCTTGTGTTCTGGCTAGTTTCCATTCCCCATCACATGGAGCACATTGAGGTATCCCCCAAGGGACCCCAGAAATCAGGGTAACAATGTCCCCTCTAAACCTTCTCATCTTCAGACTAAACATATCCAGCTCCGTAAGCTGCTTCTTGTAGGGCAAGACTTCCAGACCCTTCACCACTTTGGGCACCCTCCTTTGGACACATTCCAGCTTGTTGATAACCTTCTTGAACTGAGCTGCCCAGAAATGGACATAGTAATCCAAATGAGGTCTAACCAAAGCAGAATAGAGTGGTACCATTACCTCCCATGATCTAGACACAATACTCCTATTGATGCAACCAAGAATCGCATTGGCTTTCTTGATTGCTGCATCACACTGCTGACCATGTTCAGCTTGTGATTTACCATGAATCCTAAATCTCTTTCACACATAGTATTATCCACTATTATCTAGCCATGTGGCCCCCCTCCAACCTATATTTGTACATTCCATTTTTTCTGCTGAAATGTAAGACCTTACATTTCTCTCTGTTGAAATTCATTTTGTTAGCCCAGCTCTCCAATCTGTCAAGGTTATTTTGAATTTTGACTCTGTCCTTTGGCATATTACCAACCCCTCCCAATTTGGTGTCATCTGTGAATTTGATGAGCATGCCCTCTACCCTTCATCCAAGTCATTGATGAAGAATAGCATTGGGCCCAGGACAGAACCCTGCAGCACCTCACCAGTCACTTCTCTCCAGTATGAAAAGCAGCCATTTGGGTTTGGTCAGCCTTTGGGTTTGGTCAGTCAACCAATTATAAATCTACCTAACAGTAGCCCTGTCCAGCCTGCATTTTACTAGCCTCTTTGCAAGCATGTCATGTAGAACTTTTTCAAAGGCCTTACTGAAATCAAGATACACTATGTCCACAGCATTCTCTTCATCTATCAAGCTTGCAACTGTATCGTAAAAAGAGATAAGATTAGTCTGACATGACTTATTTCTGAGAAATCTATGTTGACTTTTAGTGATTATGGCATTGCTTTCTAAGTAATTACAAACTGGCTGTTTGATTATCTGTTCTAGGATCTTTCCTGATATTGATGTCAGGCTGACCAGGTGATAACTATTTGGGTCCTCTTTTTTTTTCCCTTCTTGAAGATGAGGAAAACATTTGCCCTCCTCCAGTCTGCTGGGATCTCTCCTGTTCTCCAAGAGTGGGAAATCATACCCTGGTCTCCAGCATCATAGTCTAGCATGCAAACCACTACACCATGGTGGCTCTCTTCAAACAGCTTGCCCTGCATCCATGCTAGCTTTCTGTCTTAGATGCAGAGTAGGTTGCCACTTTTGCCAATGGTGAAGTCAGATTTAAATGCCATTCAAGTCAGTGTTTGCACATGGAAAGGGATATGGCATCACCTTGTTCCTCAAGGAATAAAATATCCTAGGCAGCTCTTGTGATTGAAAATATAAACCTGAATAGTCAGTCATTGGGTTGCCAGAATAAAAACTGGAGAGGGCTTCTATATCTTTACAGGTTGTGCAGAAGAAAGCATTTCAGCAGGCATTGCTTGTTACCTAGTTGCATGACAAGTAATACCTGCTGAAATTTCATCCTGTACTCAGAGGTACAGGAGTGGTCTTGAGTTCTCAGTCTGGTAACTCTATTCAAGTAAACACATCTGATTGCTGTGAGGTAGAAGGAAGATGGTTGGGAGCAAAGTGGAAATAAACTGCTTCTGTTCTGTGTCTTCCAGTAAGACAAAAATGTTGGCAGAAGCTAGATCTAGCAGCTAAAGAACCTCACGTGTATTATTATATCCGGGCACACTTAATGACAGCCTTTCTTTACTTGGCTCATTTTAATTTATCATGCCTTCTGAATTCCACTAAAGTGTCACAAGCCTTGTTGAGGCATTCAGGATAGGATTAACCTGAATGTGTGAGGAAATGGACGAGGCTAGATCTCCTCTCTCCATCCTTCCTCCCTTTGAATGGAGAGTGATAGTCTAAAGAGAACAGCATGCTCTATGGGTTCAGCCTCTCCACAGAATCAGAAATCCTGATTTTTCAGGATTCCAGATTCTATGGAGTGCCTCTGAGTGTAGCACAGTACTGACAACTCTCCTTCAACTGTTGCGCTCCATGTGAAGAGAGTGATGATGGTGGGCAAGACTAATCTTCTCCTCATGCATTCAGCTCAAAAGCCTGAACAGGTCTTCACCTCCTGTACTGAATGACTGTGCAGCATGATTTGCACTCATTAGATACACTGACACAACTTGGCTGAGCTGGTGTGAGAGGAATGTTTAAACACTGAAGGATCAAAAGCTACCAGAATGTTCCAAATCAAGCTTTCATATGTGAATGAAAAGTTACATTTGGTGAGGAATAAATTTTGAGGAATCACTTAAAAAAATCATGACCCTGTAATCTCATGAATGGTGTAACCACTTCTTGGTGAGGACTATGGGATGAATTTCATATATTGAATTGACTTAACCAGCTAACAGCTTGATTTGAGACTTTGAATTGATAGAATTAGTGTGCCAGGAAGCCTCAAGAGGCACTCTATACAATTTTTTTTAGCCTAATATTACTTGGTAGTTCAGCTCTGTGTACTTGGCTTTATAAATGGACTTCATGTTCTGTGGACTTATGTGATTGCTTCACTCCCAATATTATTTCAGACCCAGGACTGAAAATAGTTTCTCATACACAGCTGTCTCAAAAATGTATGGATGTATTGTATGTTTTCCAGTCAGGTAAGAGGCTCAGTGCTAGACAGGAAATGATTTTGGTTTCATGAAAGGTTGGGTGGTTTGGCCAACCCAAACTAAATGCAAGCTGACATGAATCTGCTAATAGTAAGTAAAAGGGGTGCAGTATCAATGCTCTAATTGAGCTTGATAAATAGGTCCCTTTTCGAGAGTGCTACAGCTGAACTGTTTTGCTTTCTGATCTGATTTACTGAAATGATAGCTGGAAGCAGAGCATGGGAAACCAGTTCTGAACCAGGGGAGGGAGGGAGGAAGGGAGGGACAAAGAAAGAAAGAGAAAGAAAGAAAGAAAGAAAGAAAGAAAGAAAGAAAGAAAGAAAGAAAGAAAGAAAGAGAGGGAGAGAGGGAGGGAGGGAGGGAGGGGGTGGGAATAAGCAGCTGTTGGATATCAACACACCTTTGGTTTCCAAAATGAAATGAAAAACAAATCACACAGCGGCTCTTCTAAGCAACTGTGGATTTCAATAAAAGGCAAGTTTAAATCTCAAAGAAAAAGTAATCTCATTCTGCTCATTCAGGTATCATTTTATTTCAAAACAGAGGCCATCCGGTATTAATACTAGAGACTAATAATAGAGACTAACAATAAGTTATTCTCTGGACTCAAAAAACATTGTATTACTTAGAAGTTTTAATTGTCCCTCTTGAAGGAAGTTAGGAGATTTCACTGGCTTTAAAAATGTTGTAGAATAGATTCAAAGGACACCATGGTTCCTGATTTCACCCAGACTCCTGTGTCCAAGTTCTGAACACCACAGGTCAAACAGAATATCAATTAGCTGGAGCATGTTCAGAAAAGGTCAATCAGTATGATCTAGGACTGGAAATCAAGTCTTATGAGGACGAGCTGAGGGAGCCTGTTTGGTACGTTTAGCTTGGAGAAGAGAAGATTGAAAAGGGACATGATAGCTATCTTGAAATATCTGAAGGAATGTCATGTAGAAGATGGAGCCAGCTTGTTTTCTGCTAGAACACAAACAAATGAATTCAGTTTACAAGAAAAGAGATTCCAACCCAAACATTAGATTTTTTTTTCTGTAAGGGCTGTTCAGCAGTAGAATGGATTGCTTTGGAGAGTAGTGGACTCTCCATCTTTGGAGGTCTTTGGAGGCCATCTTTCAAAAAGTGCTTTAGTTGTATATTGGTAGAACTTCCAACTCTATGATTCTATGGTGGAGGTGGTGGTGGTGTGCCTTCAAGTAATTTCTGATGTATGGTAACCTTAAGGTGAACCTATCATAGAGTTTTCTGGGGCTGAGAGTGGCTGATGTGTTATCACTGTGAACTGCCCTGCTTCGGTAGACTTTAGATATCATTTTGATATCACAATTCGGTCTTGTTTTGCCACCCTCAGCCAAGTGTTTGTGAGGCCCCCGAACAAGCACAAAGCTAGGCATGGCTATTAAATGCTGAATCATTTCTGTTTACACCTAAGCAAGCCAGAAACAGCCAGATCTTGCTTTAGGAGACCTCCCGAAACAAACACCTAATTACAGATGCACACTAACACAAAGAGCCCCCTGCTCCGAGCAGGCACCCTGGTGAGCTGGACACTCCACCGCCCAGGCAAGATGCATCTACATACTGGCCATCCCATTGTCAATTCGAACTTACCTCAATCATGTTAAATTCTGACCTTTTGGAGACATTGTCTCGCGACCAAACCTCATTGTTCTCTCCCAAGTACAGACTAGCCCATGGTCCTATTTTCCCCCATAAAAACCCCAAGCTCCGAGAACTTCCTCGGATCGCTCCGGACTTCCATCCAGCCTTGCTGCCACTTTGTCAGGCGAGCTCCCCTCGGCTACCATGCTGAGTTTCTTCACTACCATCTTCAGCTTCTTCAGGACTATGAGAAAGGTGTCGTATCACCCATTTCCCCAAAAAACTGTCATTTCTTATTTCTTAGCTAGCTGTGTGGTTGTGTTGTCTTTTCTGTTTGTCTGTTTGTTAATAAAACATCATTTTTTGTTAAAACTGTCTGACTGCTTAACTGACCTGACCCCATATACATAGGGTTACAAGATCCCTGCAAAGTTACCTTGTCTCTCATTAGCTTAAGTGAGTGCTCCAACTAATTTCCCCACCTTTTATTGTTGTTGTTTGGTTATTTGAGTGCCCCTCCTGGGACCCTCAGCACATAGGGTAACAGATGTGCCCAAGGTCTCTCAGTGGGTTTTCACTGCCAAGCAGGGAATTGAACCCTAATCTCCATGGTCATAGTCCAATACTCAAACTACTACAGTACTATTTGTTTTTGTTGTGTGCCTGACTTATGGAGTCACTGAGGAGGGGTTTTCTATAGCTGAGAATATGTGATGCGCCCCAGGTCACCCAACTGGTTTCCATGGGCTAAGGGGGGAGTCAAACCCTGGGCTCCAGGGTTGTGGTCCAACAGTCAAATTGCTACACCATGCTGGTTCACACAATTAGTGGGTGATTAATCTGGTGGAGAGGGTTGCAGGCTGATTGTGGACAAGGGGAACCTCACCTCAGTGAAGAGAACTTATTTTGTGGGGGATTACAGTTCACAGAAGACAATTCCAAAAACAAGTTTCCAAGCTTTGGTATCTGCTAAAGCCTTGCCTTACATTTAGGATGAAGTATCCAATAGAGGTGGAGGTGGGTCTGAGGTGGCTTTCCCTACAAACACAAGATGGACAGATCGCATTGTTACCCTGTTTACTGGGGGTCCCGGGAGGGACACCTAAATAACCAAACAACAACACACAGATTTTGGGGAAGATTAGCTGGAGCACTCACTTAAGCTGGCAAGAGGCAGGGTAACTTTGCAGGACCTTGCAACCCTATGTATTCGGAGTCAGGCTGAGTCAAGAAGCACACCAAAATATGAAATTAACTGTGATTTTATTAAATACAGGCAAACAGTGTATGCAACACACTCACACAAGTAACTATTAGAAAATAAAGGTGTTAGTGGTATAGAGAAGTTACAGGGTTTGTTGAATTGGGTGATACTACACCTGTCCGAAGCCCGGGGAAGATCACTGAAGAGGTCCATAATCACGCAGTCTCAGATGGAGACTGCGGGGAAAGCTCGGTGGATGAAGCGTCAGAAAGGCTGGATGGAAGTTCAGAGTGATCCAAGGAAGCTCTCGGAACTAAGGGTTTTTATAGGGGAAATATGACCATGGGCTAGTCTGTACTTAGGAGAGAACAATGAGGTTTGGGCGCGAGACAATGTCTCTGAAAGGTCAGAATTTAACATGATTGAATTAAGTCTGAATCGACAATGGAATGGTCAGTATGCAGATGCAGCGCACTTGGGCAATTAAGCTTCTAGGTTGTCAAGGTACCTGCTCGGGGCAGGGGGCTCTTTGTATTATAGCGTGCATCTTTAATGAGGTGTTTGTCTAGGGAGGTCTCCTAAAGCAAGATCTGGCTGAGTCTGGCTTGCCTAGGTGGAGAAAGGAATGTCCAGCAATTAAGGGCCATGCCTAGCTTTGTGCTTGTTCGGGGGCCTCACAAACACTTGGCTGAGGGTGGCAAAATGTGGCTGAATCATGATATCAAAATGATATCTAAGATCTACCGAAGCCAGGCCAGTTCATGGTGATAACAGCATGAATGGCTTATGTTTATGTTAAGTGTGTCTTTTTTTGAATGGGGCACTGAGAGCTATTCTCTTGCCCATCGCACACATCCAAATTCTCCCCTCCACAGCTGTCAAGCTCTAAAAGAATGGGGCTCCTCTTTGCTCCAAGGGGAAGGAAACAAATATTATCTTCCATTTGAGACTGTATCCTCATTTCTCCTGCTCCAAAGAGCTTGGAACAACTGCATCTTCCTCCTCTGAATTGCCTCCCCCTCTCTTCCTATTGCTGTACCATGACCTAGTAAGGGCCCATGCTCTTCATGTAGAGAACCCAAGAGTGTTCTCATTTCTATCTTAAACAGAAATTCTCTAGTTGAAATATTTTAATGGATTCAGTTTAAAGATTCAGTTTAAGATTTTTTTCTCCCCTCAGTCCTTAAGGCCATCACAGGCATGTTTGGCGAGGACAGAGGAGAGAGGTTTCTCAGTGGCTACCTGCAGCCTATAGAACTCCCTTCCATAGGAGGTCCTAGAAACTCCCCCCCCACTCTCTTTTTGCCAGCAGGCAAAGTGCTTTCAATTTAGGCAGGCCTATGATTTTTATCACATGGGCTACATTTTTATCACAAGTTGTTTAAAAGTGATGTGCTGTATTATTGTGTATCTTTTCAATTATATTATAAATGTATTTTAAACTGTTTTTAACAATGTGTTTTTAACAGAAATGGTTTTTTAAACTTTTGCAAATTATTTTTTTAGCTACTTTTTATTTCAAATTATTGTATGCTGCTTTGGGTATAAATTGAACAAATAATGTATAAACTCATGTATAAGTCGTTCTCAGGAGGGCAGGTTTTGGGACCAAAATTATGGATTTTAATATGACCTGTGGATAATTTTAGAGTCATTCCAGAGAGAGGGAAAAGTGCCAGCACTGCCTCAGGAGGCCAGCTGTCCTTGATCACCACTACTGTCATGATGTGGGTAGCAATAACAGCAACAGCATTTCCACTTGCACTAGCACTTCTCCTACTACTGTGTTCTCACTATAGTTTGACTAAAGTCAAAAAGGTACAGATTGTTGACAATATCACAAGAAGCCTCTGAGAGTGACCACCCTCTGATTAACAGAGAAAAATGCAGAGGCTCATAGAATCATAGAGCTGGAAGAGACCACAATGGCCATCAAGTCCAACCCTCTGCCATGCAGGAACACACACTCAAAACATCCCCCAGCAAATGGCCATCTACCTTCTGTTTAAAAACCTCCAAAGAAGATGATTCCACCAACTCCGAGGCAGTGTATTCCACAGTCAAACAGCTGTTACCATCAGGAAGTTCTTTCTGATGTTTAGGTGAAATCTCTTTTCCTGAAGCTTGAATCCATTGCTCTGTGTCCTAGTCTCTGGAGCAGCAGAAAACAAGCTTGCTCCATCTTCAACATGACATCCCTTCAAATATTTAAACATGGCTATCATGTCCCCTCTTAACCTTCTTTTAGTCAGGCTAAATATACCTAGTTCCCTAAGCCTCTCCTCATAGCACATGGTTTCCAGACCCTTCACATTTTGGTTGCCCTCTTCTAGACATGTTCCAGATTGCAATATTCTTCTTGAATTGTGGTGCCCAGACCTGGACAAAATATTCCAGGTGAGGGTTCAATTTCCACTGGGAACCTGAAGATCTTCATAACAATTGACCACATACCTGAAAGCAGCTGCTTGAGAATGAAGTGGTGGCACCGGAGACCCTGGACAGTCAGAGAGATCGTGGGCTTCAGAGGAGAAGTGAGAGGTTACTTACCACCCAACATGGACATTACATTCTACCTCACTGGTTTCCCTGGGGTAAATATATTTGGATTACAATTTTTTTTTTCTGTGCTATGAAATAAGGAACCCCTATCATGCAACAACTAAAGGACTCTCTCTATTGTTTGTCTTTCACCTGAATTTAAGATTTAAAGTGACAGTACATCTTATTTTTTTAAATTATTTTACTGCAAGTTAAAAGACTCTTGCAGTTTGTACAGACTTCATCTATTCTCACCCTAAAGGATTGAACTTCTATGAAGACTTAAAATATAAAATTGATTTTTAATTTTGGTTGTTATTTACTTTTTTAATATGACCCTGGAAACTAAATGTTATATATACAACTTGGGTCTTCTTTTTAATTTAATTTGAATTGAATATTATATTTAACCAGCATATATACCTGGCATTGCCCAGGATTTTATTTTCTCATACATGATACTTGTTAGAAAGATTTGAGATCCTGTGTCTCTAATTCCCCAAATTCCCCAAACTGTCTTATCCAGTACCTGAAACTTATCCTCATTCTCCAATTCAATCTGTATTCAGAGTTATGAACATAGAGAGGTTGGTTTCCTGAGGGAATACACTGCCCCACTTGCTGCTAGGCCTCATCTCCATAGCAACAGGCCTATTCCCAGACAAACACAGTTGACTGAGGCCCAAGAGCTCTCCAGCTGAGAATTCTAAAGGCCCCTCCCTAAACAGCAAACCCCAGGATTCCACAGAATCTTCTTAGGCAGCCAATTATACTAGGTCTTCACCTGCCTGATGCAGACAAACTTTGACTTTTATATGTTAATTCCCTTTTTTCTTACTAGATTTGTTTAATACATTTATTACTACTCTTCTGAAATTTATAATTGAAGTTTTTAGAGACTGATACTTTTTATTTTGCTTTCTTTTTAAACTGTTAACTGTATAAATTTTGGGACCTTATTTGTACTGATACTTTCTAAGGTATTTTTTAAGTGCCACTGAAGGAGAAAGAGGCTAGAATGCTGGGATTGACAGTCAGTGAAAGTGTTAACTTCCTCTTCTGCAAAGGCTGCAAGCTATAGAAGATAGGTGTGAATTGCTCGTTGCTTTCCCCTT
Organism: Iguana delicatissima; assembly: GCA_948472985.1. NCBI lineage: Eukaryota > Metazoa > Chordata > Lepidosauria > Squamata > Iguanidae > Iguana > Iguana delicatissima. The sequence goes on along the minus strand of CAOKZL010003523.1, from coordinate 22,377 downwards.
TGTTCTCCCCCCCAGAAAGTGAAAGTGCTAATTGAGCTCTCTGCAAAAGTAACCTTGAGAGCCCTTCAAAAGGCTCACCTGAGCGCTCCCTTTTTTACTCTATCTGCTGAGAAAATTTAGGGAGGATTACTAAATCAAAGGCAACAATTTGTATCACTCTCTGAACTAACTCATTGTTTTTCTCTATATACGTGTATGCTCAGTGATGTAATGGAAAGTTAACCAAAAATCTTCTTTTCTGTGATAGGCTGGCTAAAATGAATAATTAATTACTGACATAGAGAACTAGAGGTATATAATGATGCTGCCTTAATTAATTGGCACGACAGTTCTGGGATAACTGTTGTTCTTGCGCAAGTAAATTGTTAAACAATAAAGGCTTTTTGATTTTTCCCTGGAAACCTGGTCTTCGTCTCTTTCCTGGCCACTACACCACTTTCTTATTTTTTTTTAATTGTGAGAAGCTTTATTTAATATATTTGTTATTGAAACAATAATTAAATATATAAACAGGAAAAAAGGGAGGGTAAAAAAACAAAAACAACCACATCTTGCTAGAATTTGAAAATCAATTCAGTATAATGTTCTACAGTGTGAGAATAGAGAGAATATATATATATATATATAAAATCAATGATAACAGCATAGTATCCTATTATTTGTCTTCTTATACACTTCCAGACGTCCCCATGGTTCAGTTTATAATCAACCGCTATATCATTCCTCACTTCTCTTACTAGCTTGAAATCTAACAACTATGCACTATATAATGGTATCAGCTGCTTATATGGTATCTGCCTTTTAATTCTTGGTTACTTTACTAATTTTCTTACAGTCTATATTCCATTCTATGTTTCATTTTTTCTGTAAATTAGATAAAGCAACATGTTAACTTGTTACTGCAGTCTAGGCATGTTCATTTACCCCCTTCAGGCAGGCGGAGTACTCCTGAGGGTTCTCTGGGTCTAGGTGACCTCCCTGTCCTTAAACCGTTTCCTCGTCCTTTTGTCCCCAATGCTGTCAAGGTGGAAAGCCGGGCTTGGGTGTACAAAAGTGACTTTGTTTGGGCAGGCTGGAGATAGGTTCCCATCCCTCTTTCCCAAAGTAGTTCCGCAGAGTTCATTTCCCTTCAGCTCCCCCAGGGGTCTAGGTGATCCTGCCCGTCCCTCCAGTTCCTGGTCCCTTTGTGTTAGAAGGTTTAGTTGTAGTTGTACAGTGTCGAGATGGCTGAGAGCAGCAAACTTACTGTTAGGAACCTCATGTGTGAGGAAGAGGTCCGAGGAAAGTTATAAAGATGGGTGTTGAGTAGGGGGAAATGCCCCTGGAAGGACTCCGTCTTCCAGACGGCCAATCCCTTTACCACACTCCGCGAAATGTATGCCCTGGCACATAAATCAAAGAATGCATTGGGCCCTCTAAGGATGCTTTGGCCGCTTGAGGACTTTGGTTTATGGCCAGAGATGCTAGTGCTGCCCTAGTTGAGACTGGGGGAAGCTAGCAGAAACCGAAAAAGAGAATGCCCGGCTTCAGGCTGAGATTGAGGCGCTGGGGGCAGACAAAGTAACTTTTGCATCTGTCGCGCAGGCCTCTGCCCAGAAACTCAGTGATGTTACTTTGATGGCTCAGACATGGGAAGAGAAAGCCCATGCCTTAGAGGCTGAGCTTGATCATGCCCGATCTGCAGCCAAATTCATGGTTGGCAAAGGAACAACAAGAGGTGGTGAGCCATGCAGCCTGCCTTAAGAAGATTGCTGCACTGGAGAGTCAACTCCACACGCGCAAGGCTTTAATTTCTGCTGTGTGCCCAGAGCTGTTCCCAAGTTTTACCCAGGACTTTCCTAAGGAACCTCTGCTGGAGGATGCTCTGGCCTCCTCTCCCATTAATCTGGACTGGAGCGACCCTAAGGTCCCACTCCACCCAATTGAGACACGGTCCATGACACAACAGACCACCTCCCTTGGAGAAGGCAGTTCGGATAGGGCAGCGACACAGGAGACGCAGGTCACTGAAACTACGATCCCCTGGCATGTCACCGAGGCCAAGGCCATCGCGGACCAGCTGGGTCCACTAACTCGGTCCACTGGGATCATGTGGTTGAACATGGTGATGCACTCTCACCCGACAGCCAATGGTCAGGACCTGACCCAGTTGGCCCAACTTTGCGTGTCCCCTTCAGAGCTTCCTACTCTTGAATCAGCTGTGGCGGCTTGAGGCCTAGTCAGGCTCGAGGCCCACAACTGGATGAAAGAGGTAGTGAAGATCCTTTGGCCCGGACAGAGTGCGAGTGTGCTCTACGTCATGGAGCAGCAGGGTCCTCATGAGAACACTGAGGCTTACATGGCACGGAAGCAACTGCTCGTCATTCTGGCTGAGAAGGTGCCCCTGACTGCCCACGGGTATGACTTCGATGTCATGGAATTCAAGACTCTACTGTACGGAGGTTTGAACCATGAAACGAAGATGGCCCTGGGTCCGGTGGATCCAGCCACGACATCTTGGGAGGACTTTGGGAACAACCTCTGTCAGGTCGCGGACCTGTTACGGGAGGCTGACTCCCTCTGACCCCCCATCAAGGCCCAAAAGAGAGATGCAGGGAATTGGGAACCCATAGCTGAGGTGACTTACTCGAACTATGGGCCCCATTCCCAACACAGGAAAACGGTGCCGAATTCCATTCCTCGTGGGAATTTGAACTCGCGCCCAGCCCCCCAACAGGAAAGCAGGCAGTGGCAGGGAAGGGACACCCACAGCCAGCCAGGCAAGGCAGGGAACCTCCCACAGCAGCCCATTGCCCCCAAACAGCCCTCTGAGTGTGGCTCTCCCCGGGAGACGTCCGGTGGATACGATCCCACGGCCCAGACGCACTCCTTGGACAGAGTTATAATCTGGGACATGCTAAGGAAGTGCGGACTGGACATGAACCAGTTCGACAAACGGCCCATGTCGGGGCTTCTGGAAGCTCTGGACAAACAGTGCCTTACCAGAGTCCACAAGAAGGGTGGTAGGAGTGTTTTTCCTCTTGGTCCTGATGCCTGCCTTCACCCAGAAACTTCCCCACTTGTTTGACCTCAACTGAGCCACGACGTTGCGGGGGAGCTTCCTGGATCAAGGGCACCCCTATTCCTGCAAGTCTAGGGTCGGGTAGTATCCAGCCGGAGGTGGGCCTGGACCAGCTGTTTACCACCCTCCGGGACTGTAAAGGAGGCTTGTGTCCTGATAGAAAGCCACCAGGAGCCCTGGTGACGCAGTGGTTAAATGCCAGTACTGCAACCACAAGGTTGTGAGTTCGATCCTGCCAGGTTCCAAGGTTGACTCAGTCTTCCATCCTTTCGCAGGTCGGTAAAATGAGTACCCAGCTTGTTGGGGGCAATTAGCTAAAATACATTGTAAACCGCTTAGATAACACTAGTTGATAGGCGGTATAGAAATAAATGCTATTGATTGATTGCTATTGAAGATCCCCCACCTGAAAAACAATGCAAATACCCAACCGAGGCTGAAGAAGGCATAGGGAAAACCATGGAGGGGCTCCTCCAATGGGACGTAATAACCCCTATGAAATCAATTTGTAATGTGCCCTTGTGGCCAGTACTAAAATCTGATGGCAAAATGTGGAGGATGACTGTAGATTTCAGGGCTTTGAACTCTGTGACTCCTCCCGTGGTGGGTGCCAGTCGTGGCAAAGTACAATGAAATTCTGTCCACCATTGCGGCAGGAGCTAAATTCTATAGTGTTATTGATTTGGTGAACGCTTTCCACTCAATTCAACTCCATGAGGCATGTTGGTATAAATTTGCTTTCACGTTCTGGGGCCAACAGTATGTGTTTAAACGCACGCCCCAGGGTTCCCATTCCAGCCCAAACATTTGCCACGAACACGTGGAATAAGATGTTGAATAAGCTGCACCCAGCTTCAAGGTCCCAAGTCTTATCCTACGTAGACGACATTCTGGTCCATTCCGCCACTGAAGAAAAAACCCTGGAAATCACCCACGAGGTGTTAGGGATCATCCATGACACCAGCTTCAAGGCCAATAGGGAAAAGGCCCAGCTGGTGTCCACGGAGGTGAAATACCTCGGTCTTTGTTTAGGCACCGATGGCCGCACTTCCGATGCACAGCGGGTAGAAGTGATCTTGAAGTTGCCAGCCCCCACAGATGTGCACTCCCTGTGTTCCCTCATCGGAACGTTCAACTTTTCTAGGGATTTTATAGAGTCCTTCACCACCAAAGCGAAGCCTCTGTATGTCCAACTAAAGAAGAATGCGAAGTGGGACTGGGGACTAGCCCAGCAGCAGGCTTTTGCACAGCTTAAGGAGGACTTGATGAGACCACTGGCTCTGGCGTACCCGAACATGGCCACCTTATTCAGTTAGCCACCTCTGACCAGAGCATAGGGGTGGTCTTATCACAACAGCAAAACGGCACTCAGTGTGTAATAGCATATGCCTCCTGGAATTTGGATTCACACGAGACCAAATTTAGTCCCTGTGAGAAGACCTGTCTCGCTCTCATCTGGGCTCTAACACACTGAGAATTCATGATTGGAGGCACCCGTGTGATTGTCCAGACACCCCACACACAGCTTGAGTACATTTTGTCAGGAAAAGTCCAGAATGTCCAGGTGTCTAACGCCAGGATTGCCAAGTGGACGGTTTCCTTGGTGTTGCGTGGGATGGATTTTCAAAAGCAGCCGCAAGCCCCTCCAGCTCCCTATGGTCTAGTTGTGACCGGAGCCACGCATGAGTGCCCTTTGCCACCATTGAACACCAGTGACTGGCCAGTGGAATGGGGACCTCCCTTGAGGAAGCTCAGTTACAGGGCTTTGTTAGTTGGTTCTGTGATGGGTCGTCCATGCACATGGACAGGCTATGGAGCAATCCACGTCACAGACTCCTTCACCCTACAGGGGAAAGCCCAGCCACACTCTAGCCAAGCGGCGGAGGTAGAAGCTCTGAAAGCCATTTTGGAGCACAAACCACTTAACTGCCCCCTGGCCATTTATACTGATTCAGATTGGACGGCTAAGGCTGCTAGCATCCGGTTACCGATTTGGCTCCAAAATGATCTCAAAACATCTGATGGGAAGCCCATAGCCCATCTAGAGAAATGGGTCCAGATTGCAACCCAAACCAAGGAGCGGGTTGCCCCTACTTGGGTAGCTCATGTCAGAGGACACCAGAAAAAGTGTACGGCTACCTGCATTTGGAAGACCAGAGCAGACGCCATAGCTCGGGTGCCGTGTTGCAGGACGATGGGGCTCCCATCGCCACAATAAATGTCAACCCCAAAGAACAGCTAGTCCCCCCCATGTTTGATTTAGGAGTACTGCAAACAGGAGATGCAGAAATCCTGGAACTGGCCAGGAAAGGCTTGGACGAGTCTGGCCAGTTCAAGATCTCTCAATTAAATGGAGTATATTGGGCCATCGAGGCCAGTGGCCAGCACGACTGGATCGTACCCCAAGACCTCTGCAGCGACATAATCCAGTCCATGCATGAGCAGGGACACCAAGGGCGAAGTGTGACTCTGGACCGGGTCCAGGAAACGGGGTGGTGGCCTCAAGTCAAGCAGGATGTTGACCAGTGGGTGGACAACTGTTTGGTTTGTGCCATCATCAACGCTGAAACCACCAGCCCCAAGGCACCCATCCAGCATCAACGCGTCGAGGGTCCCTGGTCACGCATTCAAATAGATTTCATAGGCCCGTTGCCCACAACCCCGTGTGGGAACAAATACTTCTTGACTGTCATTGACCCATTCAGCAAATGGATCGAGGTGTTCCCTTGCAGAGACAACATGGCAAGCACGGCTGTGCACTTGCTCTTTAACAATGTCTGGGTGTGGTGGGGAGTGTTACGTGACCTTGACTCAGACTTGGGGGTACACTTCACAGGTGAGGTTACCCAGGAGTTGTGCAAGGCACTGGGCATTCGCCAACACTTTCACATCGCCCACCATCCTCAGAGTTCAGGACAAATCGAGAGGACGAACCACTCTCTGAAGGAAGCTCTTTGGAAGGTGGTGCGTTCCTCCGGCAAGGATCATTTTGATGGCCTTCTGAGGCACGGTGGTGTCCCACAGCTTCACGCCACACATGGTGATGACTGGGCGAAAGATGATGTTGCCCGAGACATTTTGTATAGACACCAGCTTCCCCTCCGATTTGGAGCCAGTGTTTCTAAATAATGAGTGGGTGAGGAGCCTTGTTCAGCATCTAGGGCAAGTTCACTGCCAAGTGGCAACCCAGTTGGGGAAGAACTTGCAAAAGATGGATAGGAGACTGGGATGGGTACATCACCCTTGCCAGTGGGAGGAGGGGCCATTGGTCCTGTATAGAAATTTGTATAAGGACAAACACTCCCTCGCTGCCAAGTGGGTCGGCCCCATCCCCATAGTGAAGCAGGTCTCCCCCACTGTTTATCAGGTGAGGATCCCTACAAAGAAGGGGGACTGGCTGAAATTCTTCCACATCTCGCAGCTGAAAGAGTGGAAGGCCCAGCCAGTCGACCCGAAAAGCATCACAGAGCCAGACTGACTTGAGGAGCCTACCGAGAAGGCTTCACTGAGTGTAATCGCTCCTCAAGTCTCTTTGAATTACACGGAGATTCCAGCCATTGACTTGTCCGAGACGTTTGTCTCGATCTATGAAGCCTTTGACAACGGTCGAGGGAACCCTGTCTGCATGGAGCAGAGGTGGAGTGGTGACCCCTCCGAGCTCCCGGTCATTGTAAATAGTCACGCCCTGTAGATAGTTGTGCTTTCTTGCTTTGGTACTGCTTAGATAGTTTTTCTCTTGCTGGTCATTTCTTTCTTTTCACTGTTTTGGGGGAAGACCTACGGGATGGCTGTCCCAAGGTCCTCCTATCCTCTGATAGATTGGGCCTACAGAGTCAGCCCTGATGCCCTGAGGAAGGGGCACGAGTCCAACCGGGACACTGGCATTCTCTCACTCGGAGGGATTGCCTTGTGTAAAAGCATCCTGGGGAAAAGGGCTAGACGACAGGTGTCAGAAGACATATGTTTATTGTTTAGATTAGCATTGCAAGGGAACATCAGAAGGGTGTTAGCTATATACTAGAATTTACACATGAAGAACATTCCTTCTGGCTAGAGTTTCCCAGGGAAGTAGATTAGATAAGACTTATGGTGGTTTATGGCCACCAAGGCTTTGATGGTTGGGTCTGTGAAGTTAAACGTTTAAATGTAAAGTGCAGGAAACAATTCTCATTCGCGATCTTTAAAGTTTGAAGACAGCATCACCGCTCTGCTTTCAATAAACTACTTTTAGTTATTTGAACAAGCTTGTGAGTGAATCTGTTCCTGACAGAAAGATCGCGAATTGCTACAAATTTTTCTTCCCAATATGCATCAAGAAATGGACCAGGGGAGCACTGAGGAAGAATTTGTAACCGCAGGAACTGACGGAGCTGCGGGAATCGTAGTGCCTAGGAGCACCGAGGTTGAAGCACGTAGGACTGTGGCTTTTGAGACTCCTGCAAGCGGCCAAACTTGGGTCTGGGGAGAGAAGCCACGCATGTCCCAGAGGCAATACAGACGCGCCGGAAGGTGGGATTCCTCAGCGGCCGAGCTATCCCTTCTGGAGGAGATAACTCATTTGGAAACAAGACTTGCGCAGCAAAGTGAGGAACTGCTGGAACTCAAAGCGCTGCTACACGAGATGAACATCTGTCCACCGCGACGACGGGAATCACGAGCTGCTGCTCCAGCAGCAGGCGCCGCTGGACCACCTCAGCAACCGGGCGAGCCAGGACCCCCCCCCGCCACTCAGGAATCTGGAGAACTTAAGGCGTCCTTCAACGGGAAGGGAGGGGGGGGCTTTTCCTACTTTATGACTATGACCAATAATTTCATGTTAATTAGACCACCTGTTTCAGGATGATGCAGCTCGAATCCGATTTATAGTCAAGTTTGAGAGGTGTGGTTGCGGACTGGGTAGCAAACTTGTATGACACCCGCCCCCCCAGAAACTGAAAACTTGCAGCTGTTCATGATTCACCTGCACAAACGCTTTGAAGACCCTCATTTGCTGGAGAAAACTGATTTCTACTGAAATGCATGAGGCAAGGCGGCAATGATGTGGGAATGTATTCCCGTGAGTTAGAAATTTGGCCCCCAGAGCCCAGTGGAACGATGAAATTCTCATTGAATTGTACAAAGATGGTCTGAATCCGGAGATTTTGCGGATGCTTATTGCAGGCCAACCCGCAAACCTTTTGGGCTGGACCCCAGTTGGTTACTGAGGTGGAAGGGATTACCCATGAGATACAGCTGGCCCGACAGCGGGGGGGGACACCCCGAAATGATGTCCCAGCCGTCTCCCTTTCAGCAATGCAGGAGAACGGGACCAACGACTTTGCCGAGGTGCGTTTTTAAAACTGTGACAAGACGGGTCACCTTGCTAACAGCTGTCCTGAGAAACAAGCTCCAACTGGCACCATGGAGGAAAACCGGGACCCTAAAGCCAGAGGCAAAATTCGGCAGCCCGCGGCTGGCAGATGGGCCCCCTAAACGCAATGACAGAAACCCAGTGGCAGCGACTGGGGGCCCTGACCTCGTGGGAGAATTTTCGGCGTCCTCTGTACCCCGATGACACGGACGGGGACCTTGACGCTGGCTGTGAAGCTTGGAGTGCAGGGGAAAATTTCCTGAAAGGTCTAGTAAATTTCCCCCCATTTATTCACAACTGTCAAGTTTACAGGTGGAGATGGGACGTTGCATGAATATAGGGCTTTAATTGCCCTCTGGGTGCTCCAGGAGTTTATTCACCCCAAATTGGCCAGAAAGATAAATCTTCTTTACGAGCCTCTGAAGCACCCCGTAAAACTAACAAAAAATGGATGGGAGGGCCCAAAGGGTTTGGAGGGGTCATAAAACCAAGTTGAACCTGTAGCGTTCCGAATGGGTAACAACAAGTACAGGGTGCGTTTTCGGGTTTCCCTAAAGAGGTACAGTTTAAGTTGGTTTTGGGGATTGATTGGCTTCACAAATATAACCCCGATATAGACTGGACTGTTGACACTATTACTGCTGCAGGTCGGGCCCTGTTCTGTTCCGGGAGGGGGATTCCAAACTTTTGCTCTCCCCGGGATTTACAAAAGGTTTTCCATAAAAAGGAGGCTGATTTGGCCCCCCACACGGAATTCAACTGCAAACTTTTTTAATGGGGGGGCCAAATTGCCTAAGCCCAAGATTTACCCTATGAGTCATCAGGCGCTCCCTTGCTCTAAAAAAATTTTTAAAAAACAAAAATTTGGAGCGTGGGTTTATCAAGCCTTCAAAGGCCCCCATGGCGAGTCCTGTCTTTTTCAGGAAAAGGGACCCCAACGCAGTCCAAAACTGGTGGCTGCAATTAATCAAGCCATCTCTTCTAATTGTTACCCAATTCCACTGACGGGTTTGGACCACCTGGTCCAGGGGAAATATTTTACCAAACTTGATCTAAAAGAGGCTTTTCACAGAATAGGGATGGATGGGGACTTAAGGGGTTTACCATTTTTTTGCCACTCCTTTTGGCAGTTTTAAATGGACTGTCCTTCCTTTTTGGATTACAATCAGGTCCCTCTTTTTTCCAGATGTTTTTTGAACTCTTTTTTGCATGACTTATTGTACCCGGGGGTTCTAATTTTTCTGGACGATATATTGATTTATGCAGACTCCATGGAGGCTCATGTAGCTTTGGTGCGTGTGGTACTCAAACGCTTGATTGAGAACCACCTCGTGGTCAACCTATTGAAATGTCAATTTGACACTCAGGTTTTCGATTATTTGGGCTATTGGATTAGGATGGGTTCCTAAAAATGGACCCTTTAAAGTTAACTCCATATTGCAACAGCCCACCCCCCGAACGGTGGAAACGCTCCAGCAGTTTCTGGGCTTTGCGAACTTTATCGGAATTTCATTGACGAGTTCGCGTCCATTGCCCTTCCACTCATGGACCTCTAAAGGCTCCCCCCCCGGGCAAGCTACATATTTTTTTCCCAAAAGTAAGCCGCTTTCGACATGCTGAAAGCTAAATTCACTTCTGAGCCTTTACTACTTTTCCCAGATGCAGAGAAACCGTTTATAGTACAAAAACAAAATGCTTCGGATTTCGCGATGGCGGCTGTGCTTTTAAACATGACTCGGGGGGGGGGTCATTTAAGCCTTGCACCTTCATTTCGAGAAAATTTTCTCCCCAACAATGTAATTGGTCTGTTTGGGGAAGGGGAAACCCAAAGGGGATTCATTTACGTGATCCTGGCGGCATTTACTTGAAGGGGCTCGGCATCCCTTTGAAGTTTGGACTGTTTACAAAATTTGCAAGCATTAATCCCTTAGGAAGGCCCCGTCACCTAAACAGGCGCGGTGGGCTGAGGTTTTTTCCCGTGTTTTCCCTTTAAAATTTTTTCCCGGCCCCGGCCACTCTAACCTGTTGGCCGATCCTCTTTCTCGTCTGCCATGCTTTGAAACAAGCGCCACGGAATCCCCCCCGCAGACTCTGTTTTCCTGCCTCCTCCTTGGCTTCACAAGTGACCACTTGAACATTTGCTAAATCGAGACTTTCTGCTTTGTCTCTGTGTGATTCCCCCGCTTTGAGATGCGATCGTTCAACTCAGCACACGCCGACCCTTGGCTCCAGGCTAACAAGGACAAGATAGCCTGGGTTGACAATCTTTCCCTTTTATGGCACCAGGATTTATGTTCCCCCGGCTGCCCCCCCAGCACGTCTTACAAAAAAGAAATCATGATACGAAACCCGTGGGCATTTTGGGTATCTAAAAATCTTACATGGAAAAAGTCGTTTTTCTGGTGGCCGGGTTTAAATTCCTCCATGCAAACTTATGTTTTAAACAGCGTGCCACCTGCAATTTTTAAGTCGCCATCCCCCAAAACCTAGGGGGCAAAACCTTTTCCCGTTTCCCTTTTACACCTTCGTCCGTCATTGCTTTGGGGTTTCATAAAGGGGCTTCCCTCTTTACAAGGGTTTCATGTTGTTGGGTATCACTGACCATTTTTCCCAAACAATGCCACTTTTTTTGTTAAACGGGGGCCCCTGGGGGAAGCTTGCTGAGTTATTCATCACTAACATCTGGAAATATCATTCCCCCTCCGGGTTTTTCAGACAGGGACTCAGTTTTTCTTCCAAGTTTTGGACTTGTTTGTTAAAGACCCTGGGGGTAAAGCAAAACTCAGTAGTGCTTATCACCCCCCCGACGGATGGGCAGTGGAAGGGTAATAAATCCCTTGAACAGTTTCTCAGGTGTTTTGTCGGGGGAACCAGGCTGATTGGGTTTCCCTGCTCCTGTTTGCCGAAAAAAGCGATAAATCCATTAATTTCCCCTACTGGACTGCCTCCCTTTGAGATTGTTTATGGGTTTCTCCCTTTTTCCCCCTTTCCCCCCCATTACCCTCCCTCCCTCTGCCCCCCCCTTTTGATGAAGCTTGGGTTTCCAAATTTTCCACCACTTGGCGGTTTTCTCACGTGCTCTCGCATCCGCTAAAGCCAATTAAAAAGTTTCGCAGACCGCAAGCGGATGCCAAATCCTAATTTTAAGCCAGGTGATCTGGTCTATCTGTCATCCAAAAACATTTCGCTAACCTCCCCGTCTAAAAAACTTGCTCCCCGTTTCCTAGGACCCTTCCCAGTGAAACGTGTTGTTAATGATGTATCTTTTGAATTGGATCTTCCTCCTTCCCTTAAGGCTGTTCATCCTGTGTTTCTTTCCAGTTTGTTGAAGAAAGCCCATTTGTTGCCTTCTACGATGACTGATGTTTCGCTTCGACCCGTTTGACGTTTCACTACACTGTTGCTGAACTATAATCCTGCTGTAACTCTGTTGTATTTCGTTTATTTGTATATGTACACTTGTATTTTTCCAAATTGTGTTTTTTTCCCCTCTCTTTTCTTTCTTTTATATAAATTTTTTTGAAGAGGGGCAGGATGTCAGGAGACATATGTTTATTGTTTAGATTAGCATTGCAAGGGAACATCAGAAGGGTGTTAGCTATACACTAGAATTTGCAAATGAAGAACATTCCTTCCGGCTAGAGTTTCCCAGGGAAGTAGATTAGATAAGACTTATGTTGATTAATGGCCACCAAGGCTTTGATGGTTGGGTCTGTGAAGTTAAACGTTTAAATGTAAAGTGCAGGAAACAATTCTCATTCGTGATCTTTAAAGTTTGAAGACAGCATCACCGCTCTGCTTTCAATAAACTACTTTTAGTTATTTGAACAAGCTTGTGAGTGAATCTGTTCCTGACAACGGGGGTCTCATGACCCTCTCAGAAGAACCAGGTCTGACTCTGGACTCCCGATCTACTGCCCAGAATAACCTCTGCCTTTGAGAGACCCTTTCTCCTCCTTCTGCCTGTGAGCTCTGATTGTTAGGGTGAGAACAATCCGAGCTGCTATCTTGCTTGTTACTCAATTCGGCTTTGAATTCCTAAATTTAGGACTACCTCCGATGCCCCATAAGGGCCAGAGACCCACACAATTGGCATTGTGTCCAATCTGCATATGTTAATAGAACATTTGCATACATAGGCCCCACCATCCTGACCAATCACCAAGAGAGTCAGCATCCGCTCTGGCAACGAGCAAGCGTAGTCTGCGCTTGTCTTGGATTGGTTTCATTATCAGTTTTTTTTAACCAGTTTGGGAACCCCTGCCACCAGGCAGAGAGACCAGAACCTAGCCTAATTCAATCTGAGCAAGTGTGTACCACAGCCTTTGCAATAGGTAGTCATGGCAGAGGGCAACAAAATACAAAGGATTGCATTATCCGCCCTCTCATATTATACTATGACATTTGTTGCAGGCCTGATCTAGCCCAGTGGTATAGCACAACTAGAGGGCCTTCCTCTACTGAAGCCTGGTCAGACTCACCTTCATCTTAGGGTGGACTAGGTCTGAGGCAATCACCCCTGCACCCTCCGTGATAGCAACTTAGCCTGGCATCCTGTTAACACCAACTGAGGCTCCCATCATCCCAGGATAATTGGCCTTCCAATTCAAACTCAATTCCCAGTAGGCTCCTTGCCATTTATTTGCATTTGTTAATTGCATTGGCAATTAAAAACCGTGTCAGTTTTTCCTACATGAGCTATAGGTCTATGGTTCCCGAGAGCCGGGACCACCTCTGGACTCGTCTATCACCCCTGGGTACCTTGGGGGGGGTGAATGCTGAGACATCACCTTCCAGCTGAGAGCCAGGCCCGAGATGACAATCTGATCCCGCTCCCGCAGTTGGGGATCCCAGGCGAAGCAGTCAAGCCACTCCCCAACAGACTTTATGGACTATCTTGCCAGTATCCCAGATTTTAAAGAACTTTTACCGTTTGGATTAATCCTGTTGCCGACGCTTTGCAAGCCGGCTCCTGCAAGGAGTTAGCGTTCCCTAGCTAACTTGCCTATGAACTTGAACATTTTGTTGCCATTCCTGCTCCACTACCTGGATGGACTCTTGCCTTGCTCATTGGTTCCAGTTACAAGACTTCTCCTGTTTCCAGGGTGGGGCGTGCAGACACTTTCGCTTGCACCTCACCTCCCCCGGACTACAAACTTTTGTCCCATCATCCACATTGAATTGAGTGCTCTTTGGACTGCCTCTCGTCACCAGACTATGAATTGGATTTACAGTATTTCATTGATTATTTCATTTTGCATTGCCACAAGGCCTTTCTCCATTGGTAGGAGGGTTCCTTCACCACTTATTGCTCATTGCTCATTACTCACTGCTCATTGCTCATTGCCTACTGCTCATTGCTATTGTGTATGTTTGTGTGCATGTTTAGGTTTAGTATTGTAGATAGGAATGTTTTTATAAGTTAGAAATCCCTTGTGCTCATTGCAAAAACCCCTTGACCCAAAGAGTGATACGACTTCTGTGCCTGCAGACCTCTGTTTGACGCTAAATTTGTTTTGAAATGTTTTAATTTGAAAATTGTCCCAACATCGTCCATTTTCAGGGGGGGATTGTTACTGCAGTCTAGGCCTACCTGGAGATAGCAGCCGATATCACTTTGATATCAATAATTCGGCTTTACCCTGCCACCCCGCTCTATGTGTTTGCAAAGCCACCGGACAAGCACGCAAACAGGCACGGCCGATAATTGCTGAACATTCCATTCTCCACCCAGGCAGGCCAGACACAGCTGGTTCGTTGCTTCAGGGAACTCTCCGGCAAACACCTCCTTACATATGCACGATATTAACAAGGCTTCCTGCCCTGAGCAGGCTACTGGACAAAGGTTGTGCTGTCCACTGGTAAGCACTGCGCATTTGCATACTGGTCACACTATTGTTAATTCGGTTCTGATTCCATCATGCAAAGTGTGACCTTTCCGAGACATTGTCTCACACCCAAAACTCATTGTTTTCCCCAAGTAAGGCATAGCCTGCAGTCCCAATTCACCCTATAAAAACCCTTGATTCCGAGACCTTCCTCAGATCGCTCCTGAGTTTCATCTTGTCTTGCTGCTGCGTTGCTTGGCGAGCTCTCCTCAGCTAATCGAGCTGAGTTTCTTCTGCGTAACCCCGGCTTCTCTCCTGAGGTCCAGGATGATGAAACAGGTGTCGTATCACCCATTTTCCCTGAAAGTCCCTATCCTTAATTCAATCTCTAATTTCTTAGTTAGCTGTGTGACTGTGGAGTCTTTAATATTTGTTTGTATGCAATAAAACATCATTTGATTACTTTAAACCCGTCTGGCTGCTTGACTGACCTGACCCCGTAGATGCTGGGTTGCAAGATCCTGCTAAGTTACCCTGTCTCTTGCTAGTTTAAGTGAGTGCTCCAGCTAATTTTCCCCAAAACGGTGTTTTATTATTTGGTTATTTAGGTGTCCCTCCCAGGACCCCCAGGAAACAGGGTAACAATCTGGTAGACTGATCTTTAACCTCTAATTGTAGTATAATCACCATTCATACAATTAAACTTCCACTGATTTATTCCAATATCTTGTTTACCTCTTTTTTCTATTTACAATATAGTTCTTAATTGTATGCCAGATGTCTTCTTTTTTGCTTATCTTTTTCCCTTTTAGCATCAAAGTCATTCTATCTAGATCTTTAAATTCTATACGCTTTATCAACCAATCTTCTATTTGTGGGATTTGTTTGTTTTTCTATAGTTTAGCATATATAATTCTAGCCGTGGAACTCATGTACAAAATTATTCTCCAATTTTTAAATTTTGCAGATCTATCCAATCTGTGAAGCATGTTCAACAGGAAAAGTACAAGTGATAATGGGATATTTATCTGCAACATATCTGACATTGTTTCCTGAATCATTTTCCAATATTTTTTTGCTTGTGGACAAGACCACCACATATGGTAAGAAGTTCTGTTTTCTTTCCTGCATTTCCAACAGTGATTGTTCTTCATCTTATATATCTTGTTCAGCTTCACCGGATCTAGATACCATCTGTGCATCATCTTCAAGTAATTTTCTTTCAGTGCTTGGGCTAATGTAAATTTCTGTGTATCTATCTATCTATCTATCTATCTATCTATCTATCTATCTATCTATCTATCTATCTATCTATCTATCCATCCAACTATCCAACTTTTTCCCATTAATCTAAATGCAGTTTGTGACCAATACTCTGGACCCATCCAATCTAGTTCTTCATAGCTGCCCTTCCGAGTCCTAGTCTTCTGATTTTCTGCCTGCAGTCTCCATTCTGATTCATGACTGAGCCAAGGTATGGAAAATCTTGAATTACAGTCATCCCTCCACATTCTCTAGGGTTAGAGGCACAGGACCCCTGTGAAAGTGAAAAAAACTTAAATAACTCTACGCCCTCCGAAACCATATTTAACAGACAAAAAAGTGTGACCACCATATTCAACCCACTGAGGCATCAAGATTTTCACAAGGTAGAAGTGCGTGGCTAGTGGGGCTTACTGTCACCTCCACTGCTGCCCCACACCATTTTAAATAGAGACTTACAAGACTTATGCACAGTTTCTCAGTCTCATGAGACTCACAGTCCCTATTAAAAATGGCATAGGGAGGCAGCAAAGGTAACAGCAAATAATATGTGAATAGTCAAATCTGCAAAAGTGAAACCCACAAATGTGGAGGGCTGACTATATTTCAATGACTTCAATCTGTACTTTAAGGTTATGTAAATCATCTGTGGTCACTATTTTTGTTTTCTTAATGTTCATCTGTAAACCTACCTTTGCACTTTCTGTCTGGACTTTCTTCAGTAATTGTGACAAGTTTTTGCTATTTTCTGTTAGTAGCATGGTGTCACCTGCATAGCTGAAATTGTTGATGTTCCTTCCTCTAGTTTTCATGCCTCCTTCCTTTAACCCTGCTTTGTAGACAATATGTTCAACATACAAATTAAACAAATAGGGTGATAAAATGCAGCTTGACCTCTTTGCCAAAGGGAAACAATTATTTTTCTCCATATTCTGTCCTCTTGTCCTGAATACAGATTGTGCATTAGGTTAATCAAATGTTATGGTTCACTCATTTATTTAAGAGTGACCCATATTTTTTTCATAATGTAATAGCAATATAATAGCAATAGCAGTTATTTCTATACCGCCTATCAACTAGTGTTATCTAAGTGGTTTACAATGTATTTTTAGCTAATTGCCCCCAACAAGCTGGGTACTCATTTTACCGACCTACGAAAGGATGGAAGGCTGAGTCAACCTTGGAGCCTGGCAGGATCGAACTCAAAACCTTGTGGCTGCAGTACTGGCATTTAACCACTGAGCCACCAAGGCTGATTGTACACAATCAAAGGCTTTGCTATAATCTATAAAGCACAGGCCAATTTTCTCTGAAAATTCTTTGGTGCACTCCATTATCCAATGTACGTTTACAATATGTTCCTTTGTGCCTCTTCCTCTTCTCAACCCAGCCTGGACAACTGGTATTTATCACTCCATATGTGATAAAATTATTTTTTCTAGATATTTGAGCATTGCTTTGCTTGCATGGGAAATTAATGCAATAGTCCTGTGGTCACTGCAATCCCTGGTGTCCCCTTTCTTGGGGACTGGAATATATATTTAGCCTTTCCAATCTGTGGGGCATTGTTTTGTTTTTTTCAAATTGGTGATATACGTTTATAAGAATTTGAGTGGATTCTGTTTTGGTTGCTTGAAACAGCTGTATTAGTATGCCATCCGTACCTGGTGATTTATTTCTCCCAAGTGCCCTGAGTATGGCTTCCACTGTAAGGCCCCGCTTTGGGGATCCCCGATACCAGTAGGGTCTGGATGGGTACCATACTCAATCGGCACTATGTTTAATTGGCAGCAGAACTAACTAGCATTGATACAAAAATCAGGCCTGCAAAATGACCAGAAGGTCAAACCAGGCTTGTTTTCATGGTAAATGTGTTAAAGAGAGGAGAGTCAGCCTAAGACATTCAAAGTAAGATTAGATTGCTTGCCAGGCACAATAACCAACACCCTGCGGATTATTGATTTAGGCAGAAGCAGGATGTTTTCCCCAACAACACCAAGCCAGAAGCCCACCAGACTTACTCCAATCCTTGTATTACTCTGATCCTTACATTCCCCAACCCTCACTCATGATTAGATTAACCATCACATCCTTGTCAATCAGACACTGTCCACACTAACAGGCAAATAGACCATTGTTAGGACAAAGGTCCCCCTTTTGATTCTCACCCAGGAACTTCCCCACCACAGATTATTCTTTGGGTACATATATCCCTGATTTCAGGCTCACAACTTGCAGCCTCTCACCCTTCTGAGCATCACTCTGTCTGTCTGATTCCCGAACCGGGAACTGCCTTTGGGTCCAGCATCCAAGTCACCTCATCCTGATCTCCACTTCTCGTCCAATCCAGTGAATATCGCCTGTATCCTTCACAGTTGCTCTCCCATTTTCCTCCTTTTCTTTCGGTTAGCTCTTGTGTGAATATGTGTACATGTGGATTGTTTGTCTGCATGAATGTATTGTAGTAAAACACAGTTTTGATTCCTCTATATCACTGTGTTGGCTGAATCTCTCCTGTGGGTGCCTGTAAACCTTGGTAGCAAGATCTCACTAAGCTGACCCCCCCCTCGTTAGCCTTCTAATCTTGAACTAATTAATTTCTCACCTTTGCAAGGAGGTATTGACATCATGGGTTGGCCCTTGCGATACCCACATTTTTGGGTAACACCACTTCATTTCCTAAAATTGTGGTTCATTTTCATATGGTTCTTTCTTGAATGAATCTGTTATCCTTTTATATATTTCTTCAGTATATTGTTTCTGTCAACTTTTTATTTGTACTTGATCATGTAATGTGTTCTCCTGCTTGTCATATAGCATCTCCACTCTTGGTTTAAATTTCCTTTTGCTTTCTCAGATCTTGTGGAAGAAGTCTCTTGTAGTACCTTTTTTGTTGTGGTCATCTATTTCTCTGAATTGGTTATTATAGTAGTTCTCTTTGTTCCTGCGCACAAGTCATTGAACAGTTGTATTCAGGGTTCTGACTCAACTTTTGTCACTTTTTACTTTTGCTTCTCATATGTCCTTAACAGCTTGAAGAGTTTCATCTGTCATCCAGTGGGACCTTTCTTTCTTTTCGGCTATAGGTAATGTCTTTTTGCATTCCACCCTGACAATTATCCTGGCTTCAGGCCAGAGTTTTTTGGCTACTGTTCAGTTAGGCTTAATAGTGCAAATCTAGTTTTTACATTATCTTTAAATTCTATGGGGAATGTTCTTGAGATTGTTTTTGAAGGATGAACTGAAGTTTCTCACTTGACATGTGCTCAGACTTGATAACAAAGAAATGCAAAATTATTCTTCTTGTCCCAAAGGAAGACAAAGTGTTTGTTGATGTCCATGAAAGGAAAATTAAGGGGGAAAAAAGCAAGACTGAATAATTGTACAATTGTCCCAAACAATTATAATGTTTTATAAGTAAATTAATCTCATGTGAATCCTACACAGAATAAATCTCTAATGCAGCATTGTGTGCGCAGAAAACATAATTTTCTGCATATTATATAACATTTCTGTATAGAAATATTGTTTTCTGTTCAAGAAATGTTGTTTTCTGAATAATGCTACCACATGCAAATTTTGCACAGAATAAGTTTGGAAATGTGAAGATTCTCATCATTCCAGAATTCTTCTCTTCTGGATTTCCCAGCACTCAAAAACATGGTTTTTGGCCATATTCTGAATATTTTTCAGTATTCTTCCTTTCCTTATTTAGAACAGATAATTTAGGAGAGGCTATAGCAGTTAGCTTTTGCCTGAGCCTACAGACAAGGGCAAGATTCTGGCCCCTTTTCTCTCCTCCATGCTGCTGAGTTAATTGAGTGTAAACTACTATTGCTTATTGTCATCAAATAGTAACTGAGGTAGCCTGAGGACAAAGGTGTTCAGTAGAATGAGAAGAGAGAAACTGGGATGTTTAAAAGATGCTGAAAAAGTGGGATAACAAAGGATTAATTGGGACTGTCTCTGTCACATTGGGACAGATAGAGAGTGTGCTCTCCGGTACACAAAGCCAAAACAACAACTTGAAAAGCCTTTGTTTAACAAGCTTCATCTCCTGGGGGCACCTGAAAGACAACTACACCCCAACACAGGAAAAAAGTCACTCTGATTTTGCTAGGCATTTTTCCAATGCGCAAGATCAGCCTGAAAAAGACAGTGTCTCCACATACATGACTTGTCTTCCATCTGTAGGAGAAAGATTCATTAGCTTTTTCAAGACTTTCTGTTTGGATCAAACTTTGGATAAGTTACTCTTGGACTGCAGTTCCCTGAATCCCCCAAGCCCTGTGGTCATTTCCCCCCAATTTTTCCCATATTCAGATGCTTTCCCTAATATGCCTAATTCTTTATCAGTAACAGTGGCCTCACGAACTTGGCTAGCAACCTTGGGAGCTAAGCCAAACCACAATGACAACTTTCATGCCTGAGTGTCTGCGAAGTTTGATATCTGGCCCCCAAGGGTGTGAAACTTACAGTCTGGGCCTCCCTTCGTACCTTAACCACAGCTATGTGCAAATATTTAATGCATGTCTTTTCTTCTCCCCCATCCTACCATTCTGAAACTAGAGCTGCTATAGGCAGTGCTCTGGAAGAGAACTTGATTTGATTCAGAAATATTAAATAAAAGTAGGACAGGGGATATATATATAGATAGAGAGAGAGAGAGAGAGAGAGAGAGAGATGAGATGTCTAAAAAGAACAACAGATATAATAGGCTTTGGGTGGGCCAGCATGGCTCATACCTAGCAGCTCTCCTGCCAAAATGGCCCCAGAATGATGACAGTTTTTGTGAAATGTGCCCCAACCACAGAGAAAAATATGCTTTTAAAATCTAGAGAACTATGTATCCATAGCCAAAATCATGGTGGAGTATAAGTCTCTCTCTATGACCGTGCCTTTAGCTGTTCCATCAGTATGGATGGTGGAACTGAATTCTGCTTTAGTCTCAAATAGAGTGCATGTGTTTATCTAACATAGTGCAGCACAGATTAAAACAAAACAGAGCTAAAATTTTTATGGCAGAAAAGTTAAAAACAGTTCAACATGCAATCCTGTTAAAACTACAATTGAAAATAATATCAAGCCATTCTTTAAAAAAAATAACAAAAAGAACAAAGATACAGCACACACATCCCATTAAAGGACCATTCTGCACAACCAGCTAATTTCCACATATCTGTTTAAATAAGGTCTTTACCTGCTGGTGGAAGGAGAGCAAAGACAGGGCAGCCAACCTTCAAGTGAAAGACAATTCCAAAGCAAGAGAGCAGCCACCAAGAACAGCCACTAAGAAGACCCTTTCACATGTCTTTACCAAATGGCTGTAACAATGGTCAGACCAAGGCCATTTCCACACTACACTGTTATAGTGCTATTATTCCACTTTCTTTCTGTGAAATTCTGAGGTTTGTAGTTTATTGAGGCCAAAGAGCTCTCTAGTTGAGAATTCTAAATGCCTTCCCTAAACTGTAAACCCTGGGATTCCATAGGATGTTGAAAGTGGAATAATAGCACTGTAACAGTGTAGCTTGGAAATGGCTCAAGAAAAAGCCCTTCCCCAAGATCTTAGGAAAGCTCATATAGGCAGATGCTCTTCCAGATGCTCTGGATTTTAGCATAGGTCAGAACTGGCACTTTGAAATGTGCCCAGTAACAAGCCCCATGGAAACCTGCTGGGTGACGTTGGCAGCATCGTACACTCTCAGCCCCAGAAAACCCCCTTAGGGTTGCCATAAGTTGGAAATTATTTGAAGGCACATAACAACAATAACATCAGAGTCCACTGAATCTATAAGTTAGAAGTAACTTGTTTTAAAATAAATATTTGCTTCAAAGTTCTTGATTAGACCAGATTCTCCAGCAGGAGTCATGTGATCCCATAGATTCTGATTTTTATTTTATTTTTTCCAAGAAGCTTTTTGGCCCCAAATAACCCTGAACATCCCTTAGGTTACAGTTATCAATCTCTGCTATAGAGATTTATTCTGTATTTAAACTGCCAGACTGTAAGTCAAGCCAATCGCAGCAATTTGTCTGCGGTATGTGAAAGGCCCCGCTTTGGGGGTCCTTGATATCACTATTGGCATCCATACCTAAGTAGCACCATAGTGGATTGGCAATTGTATTGATTGACTGATATCAAAATCAAGCCTCAGAGGTGACTGAGAGGTCAAACTGAGTGAGGGAAGAAACCTGACTGTAAACAATAGAGGCAGGTCAACCTAACACCCTCTAAGTAAGACTAAGTCATTTGTCAGACAAATAAATGCCTTTGCTGTGGATAATAGGCTTAAGCAGAAGCTCGAGTTTTCACAGGGAACACAATTGTGAGAAGCACACCAGGATACTGATTGACAAGTATCCATCCCTGTGACTCTCTCTCGTCTTAGGTGGAAAAAGCATTGACATTCTTCCTGAGAAAACTATTCGCAGTTCCAAATTGTGCGCCCACAGCAGTCCTGAGGCTTGAGGTGAGAATAATGTCGCTAGAATGTACCGCCTGGAAATAGGCAATGGAACACTGGTTAAGGTGGACTTTCCTTGAGAAAGAGGCAGGATACATGTATCTAGTATTAAAAGACACTTATACCTCGCATCTAAATAAAATGATCCTTGATAAAATGCTTAAACTGGGCCTCTCAGAATTTTTTTTACAATCAGTTGGTATGACTGTTAGAGCAATTGCTAAAAAATTATTACAAGGAGACTGGGATAGCCAGTGGTGAAAGTGTTTTGCAGAGTTGCTTACTAGATTGCTGAGTTGTTAGTGAAAGTGTTAATTCCTCTTCTGAAAAAGAGCCACGAGCTATAGAATAGGTGTGAATTGCTGCTCCTTTGTTCCCCTTTCAAACAGTGAAAGTGATAATTCAGCT